>ML790895.1:175714-191115 GCA_009831015.1 Picea engelmannii | reverse complement strand
AAAAAAAAAAATTATATATAAAAAAAAAATTAAACAAAAACTTAAAAACTAAAAAAATAAAAGAAAATAAAAAATATATATATAAACTAAGAGAAAATGAAGAAAAAATTTAAAAAGGGTAAAAAAACAAATTTATGGGCAAAAACACTTAAAAAATGTTTAAAAAATAATAAAAAATTATAATATATATATAAACTAAACTAAATAACCCAAAATAAAAATTTTGATACAAAACTTAAAAATAATTAAAATAAAAAACTTAAAATTATAACCAAAAAAGTAAAAAATTATATTGATGGTGATGATGATGATGATGATGATTAACGTCCACTAAGACCAAATTGGTCTATCAGACCTTAAGAGGGTAAGTGCTTACTTTTGTTTCTTTAGAATTTTGTTTTTGTGCTCGTAAAACATTAAGAGAAGCTTTCCAAGATCACCATATTTTTTTTGAGTTAAGAGGTTAGGAAGGTTGGTAGTGTGACAAATGTTTTGAAAATGAGATCTAGTATGGGTATAGGTTGGACAATCTAAGAGAAAGTTATTTTCATCTTCAACCTTCTTAGTGTCACAAAGGTGACACACTCTTTCATCCCATGCCGTTTTAGGAATTGACCAATGCCTAGTTTCACTATGGAGCTCGTGAGAATTTGTTCTTATCTTAGCAATGCTTATTTTTTTCTTTACACTTGGAAAAACAAATAGATAATTTTGATCTTCTAGATTAGGGTTGATTACAACCTTATAATACCTTAATTTTGTTTTTTTCCTCTAACTCTTTATCACACCACATTTTCTCCTTAAATTTTGATTTGACGTTTTTTTTAATACTATCTTTATTCTGCAAAATGGTGTCTTCCATGATTCCCCAATAGTTTAGCCAAGACCGGACATCTTTATGCCATCCTTGCTTGAGTCGATGGTGGTTATGACTCGATTTTGAAGCAATTTTAGGAAGCCTCTTGTCTTCCATGTTGTTGAACTTGTTCTTATACATTAAAAAACTTAAAAAATAATTTATTAAAATTTTTATAAAAAAAACAAAAAACAAAATAAAAACTATAAATATGATGATGATGATGATGATGATGATTAATGTCCACTATGAGACCTATATTATTTTTTATAAAAGTTTATATTTCATTTTTTTAATATAATGTTTTAGTTTAGGGTTTTTTCATTTTTTTTTTGATAATTTTTTTATTTTAGATTTTTTATTAATATTTTTTTTAATTTAGTTTATTTTATAGATTTTTTGGAGAGTTTTTTTAGTTTTTTTGTTTTTATATCTCAAAGATTTTATTTTATTTTATTTTTGTCTTTTTTTAAGTATATATATATTAGATTCTTGTTTTTCATTAAAATTAATTTTTTTTTCCCCCGGATGGGGTGCTAGTGCAGACCACCTGGCGTGAGGAGGGGGAACGAACCAGCCAACGAGGTGAGGAGCCATGTGATGAGCTCGTGCCTTCGCCTGCCACCCCGATCCTGCATTAATATGCCATTACGACGTTCAAGAGGCTTTAATTCTGTTGCATACATCTCTGTTATGAACTATTCCATGGCCCGGCTGTTTGTGTTCCCCTCTCGCCTTCGCTCGCTACCCGACTGGCTCTCCCCTCCGCTACCCTGGCCTGATTCAAATTGGACCTTCATGATTATGGCTTTGACATTTCTCCAGGCACTCTATCTCTACATTCACTCGACGAATCTGATGTCGCGTCAAAGGGGGTGGCCACACAGAGGCTCTCCATGGAAACCTCGTTGGCCTTCTGTCTCATCCCCTGAGTCACCCTCCACTTTCTCCTCTCAGCCCCTCCAGCCCGAGCCAACTCTTCCTGCCTCCCCCATATTGTCTGTTTCCCAGTTTGATGGCTTAACCATCACTTCCAAACCGTCGTGTTCCTCCTCACGACACCTTCTGGTCCCCCCAATCTTCAGAACCATCGAGTCTTCTCACACACCAGCAATTGGCTCCTCAAGGAAGCCCATGGGGGTGCCATCTCCTTTTCTCCGGCCTAGAAACAATGAGAACCAGTCTTCAGACTCGTTCCTTGATACGCAGTTAAGAGAAAGTCTCACCATTATCTTTGGTCAGGTCTTTGAACTCCATCAGGGGCTGGAGGACCTCCAATTTCGTCTGCAGACCACGGATGGAAAAGTTACAGCCCTCCTTCAAATCCTTTCCTCCCTCCAAGAGGATTTTCCCTCAAACCCGGCAGGTGTGGATTCAGTAGCGGAACCCCATGCAGAGACTAGTGAGGAAACCGCCCAGACGCGGAGTTCTGCAGGGAATGCGATGGAGCAAGCCAAGCATGAGGACGTGAGCATGAAGGAGGCCACAAGACAACAAGCATTGCAGGACACCTCCCCAGTGGCCGACAAAGATGAGAGCAACGTGGACGCTGGAATGCAGTGGGCAGGCCAAGTGACATTCTTCGAAAAGGAACCTTGGTCTGAGGCCGTTCATGCCACCTGGCTAGGTTATTTGCCAAATGTTTAAGTCTATACGGGTCCTTCAAGTTCCACTAGTTTTTCTTTGTTTAGTTGTTGTTCAGTTAGTTTGAGGTTGATACATCAGACGGTTAAACTCGCTCGGCTGGCTGGACTGGTTTCCCCTCTATTGGGGCAGTCCAGTAACTACAGTACATCTAATTTCTGTATTTTGTACCTCTAACTTGGTTTTTGAAGGCCTTTATATATATAACTTCTTACTTACAAAAAAACAAAAAATTAATTTTTTTTTCATGTCTTGTTAGTTTTTTTCCACCTTTTTTTAAATGTTTTTTTTTTTTTTTAATTTGGGTTTTGAATAGATTTTTTAAATGTTTTTTTTTCTTCATTTCAAAAAAAAATTGTGAAGATTTTATCCTTTCTCCTTATTTATTTTTTAATGTAAATTAAAAAAAAAATAGTAAATAAATTTTCAAGTGACCATTTAGGATCCAATATTTGGATTTTTAAATTAGAAAAAATAGTGCTACTAGTAGCACCATCTTTTTATTTGGGGGTTGATTTTCATGTTTTTTATGCAAAAATATGGGTTTAAGGGATAGAGTTCTCATTTTGAGGTCAGAGTTCTCATTAATTCAATGACTATGGTTGCTGGTTTCTTTTCAATAGGTACCAAGCTGCAGTCCTCTGTAGCTCTATTCTGGATCTAAGTCTTCTCTATTCCAGGGTGATCATTAATCCTTTGGACAATATTTCTATTTTCTTCAAGAACAACTTTCCAATCTTTTCTATCCTTCAGATATGCACCAGTGAACACCTTTGTTCCCTGCGTCATCTATGTGTGAGTCTGCAACTCACTTGCTCTTCATCAGGTTTTTCTCTTCACGTTCTCATCATACTTTGTTCTTTGTGTATCCCGTGTGTTTCCATGTCTTCCTTCCCCTATGTATCAACCTTCTTCTTACATGTTTGTCCCTCACGTTTTTTCCACCTTTGGTCTCTTCTTCCACCAATCCCTTGGGATTCCCGTGGCTTCTGTCAGACGCGACCTTTCGTAAGGGATTCAAATTTTGAAAGGGAAATCCAAGGAATTTACTTCCGTCTTATTTTGAAGGGGAAATCCCAGGAATGTGATTCTTTCGTATTTGTGGCAGGTTGACACCATTATCATTCACACTCATGTATTGTGGTTTCAAACTATTAATTCTCCCTCTTATCATGGGACTTTCTAATACATATCTGAGTTGTAACGTAGACTTGGACATCGATAAAAAGGCCATAATCATAATTATAGTTCCAAATCAGAGAAGTTAGGAAACCAACAATTGCAACAAGGTTGTCCCAATATCTATACATCTGAGAGAAGGTGATACCGACAATCACAATGCTTGAATGTGTAATCATTCAAATGATGATAGATGGAAAATTCTTTACATAGGGAACAATGTACATATTTGTTGTAAAATGCTAATCACGGTGTTTTGTCAACTCCTCAAGCATTGTTCTTCTCTATTTTTTTAAATTGGTTTTCTTCTTGCATTGCCCACTCTTTCATCTTGTTGTCTAATGCAGGAGCATCGCCAACTCATCAAGCAAGCCAGCACAAACTTTGAAAACACTTTGGGAATGTTGCGCAAGTCTTTAATGAAGCCATTTATGAAGGCGCACTTTGTATATTGTAAATGGACCTTGAGCGGATAGCTCTCGTCCTTAGGTAGATGAGGCATTTAAGATAGTTAATGTAAAGTAGACAGAATTTTTAATTCTCGATTTGATAGCGTAGAGTCCAAGAGGGAAACGGGATATAGACACCCTCATTGTATGTTTGTAACATTAGTATTGAAGAAACAGGAAGAGAAGAGCAAGCAGAGAATTGTATGAAGAACACCCATGTACAGGCATTTGAATTAATAGAAAAGCTTTGATTCAAATTCATGGTTTGGGTTGTTTTCTCTGTGTATTGATGTTATGCTCATGAATGTTTGCTTCTTGTCATACATTTGCTTTTATATGCTGTGTATGTGATTTCATGGTTGAATTAAAGTCCGAGGGAACAAGGAATTAGTTTCAATTGTTTCTCTATCTGAAGCCAGAGAATTCCTGCAAGGAGTGCAGTCGAATCGTCCACAAGGAGTGCGTTGACGGAAGGGTTTTAGATAGAGATAAATTTTGTTCTAAGTTCCCAGAAGTGCAGTTGAGCAGAGGAGCCGTGCAAGGCGTGCTCAGGCTAGACAAAGTCTCAGAATTGCGATTTTGAGCAAAGTATCGAAAGACTGCTACTGCAGGAGTGCGCAAAGTTGAGTGCCTTCAACACTTAGACGTTGTTGAAGATTTTCCTCAAGGAGTGCGTGCAAGAAGTTCTCAAAAGGACTTGAGAAGTCGAGAACAAGCTCATGAGGAACACGCCTTTGAATTCACTGAAGGGTGAGTACTGGGAAGCCGCCGTGGAAGGTCGGAGAGAAGCGTCGTAGGTTGGTGAGAGGGTGAACAAGTCTTCGTGGAGGAAGTACTTGATTCATTTTGTAGGAATGCCCAAGGGTTTGAAATTCAGGAAGAGTAGGCCTTCGAATCCGTCGAAGGATTGCACAGAGGGGTTGTGCATTGAAACGTTCAAGCAAGCGTTGGAGATTCGCGTGCAGGTGAATGAGTCTCGTGGAGAGACACTTATTTATTTCGAGGATTTCATAAAGGAGAACGGACGGTAGAGACCCTGCGAGAGAATTTCGCGAAGTTCCGAGGACCGTCGGATCTACACGTAAGATCGTGTATCGAGGTTTTGTGAAAGAAGAGCCGAATATTTGGCAACGGAAGTCGCGAAGTTGCGAGACACAATATCCCGACGGTTACGTAGACAGTGTGGGCCACAGGGAGTCGGAGAAGTAGAGTACAGGTGGCACGAAGTCATCAGGATCTCTCCGCGAGAAGTCCCGAGTATTTGGGGTTAGGATTCGTGATCCCATGAAGTCCGAAGTCCCGAGAGATTAGGGACCGTTGAGAAGTCAACTCACGTGTGCATCGGTGTTTCAGCGCATCAGGTATCGGGAGTTGGAAACCCGAGGCCTTGGTATCACGAGTAGCGAAGTCGCGATAGAGCCGAAGTCCCGATAGAGGAGAGAGGAAGTCAGCGTTGACTGACATCTCAGGTCTCGGAGGTTTGAGAACCCAGTGTCCAACCTTTGAACTCGCGAAGTCACGAGTTCCGATCCTCCGATAAGTTAAGAAGGGGGATCGCGCGAGAGAAGAGAATCTGTGGATCAGGAAGATTCCCGATAGGGAATCAAAAGAACCTTTGAGTTCTTCGGGCCGAGGAGAGAGAAGATCCTGTGAGAGCGGACGTTCTCTGAGGAGTGTGGTTGGCTACATCAAGCATCGTTGTCTTAACCATCTCACTTCATTTTGAGTACATGTGGGCATTGAGGAAAGAACCACATTGAATTCAAATTCATAGAAAAGGGAAGTTGAAGATGTACATGACACTTGATACATGATATTATATCATGTTTTGTTTATTGTGGAGATATGAAGACTAAATGGTCATGGGAGACCTTAGAACAATAACCCTAATAATAATTCCAAACTAAAAAAATGAGAAATTTGTGTTTGACAAAACAGGGTATTTCCACACAGAACAAACATCTTCAATAACCACTCACACAACTTGATCAAAGATCAATACACCAATGTTTTTACATGGCTAAAAAAATAAAAAAGGGAAATAGTCCACGACCCCAACCAACATGGCCACTTGAGGCGACATATTAATTCAAAAGAAAAATATTTTACAAGAGAGTTTCTCATAACTGATCATTAGCAAATGATCCTTCATGCTCTTTAAGTTGAGATCATGGACAAATCGGGTGTTAAGCCATGGATCAATTTAACCATTAAGATCAAGGAAAATATGAGCAATTGGATCACTCTATGTCTAGAACATATCGTGATCGTTGGATTACATAACTACAAATGCTTATTAATGCATACTAAATAAATACATTTTTACCTAAAGCGACATTAGTCCAAGTTGATCTTAAATAACTCATAAGTTTCTAAATATCCTAATAATTTAAATGTTAATGTTAACAATTGACATGCTAATCTCATAAATGAATTACGGTGATGTGCTCATCTAATGGAGGCTGAGAGTTATTTCTAACTAATGAAGTTATTATTATCGAGATTCACAATCATATCTTAATCCTAACACCATTGTTACACTAACTTTCAATCAACAATTTTAATTAAATTTTTATTTTTAATTAATTAATTTTTAATTAGAATTATATTTTTAATTTTTTATATAATAATTTTAATTGAAAGTATCTTTGTGAATACTCTTACTCTTCTATATTTTTCCTAGTTTGAGCAGAAGAGGGAAGATAACATACCTGGAGAAATCTCCCAATTCCTCATCTACATAAAGAAAACACACATCGTGTGGCAATGGAAACTTTAAGAATACAAAGAATTCACAAAAATAGAAATTTATGATCTAATTACCCAAAATATTGTAGGTGTGATCCCAAGATTCAAACATTTAGCCCAACAAAATGAAATTCAAGAAGAAAATATTCCAAGGTATCTGTGTGGGGTCATGGTGCCAACTTTGCCTATGTTACATCCTAGTTTCTTCACACCACTAGGGAATGGGTTGCCTTCAATTTTCTCAATACATTGTTTTTCTCTTTAAACCACTTCTTTAATAGAATATTTTTTAACCCTCTAGCTTATAAAAGGGAACAAATGTGGACAAATGAAAAAGATCCAACTTAGAAGAAAACTATTCATGTAGAGACAAACTCTACCTCACAATGGCTAATCCAATAACAACCACACACTTCTCGTATTATTATTTCCAACTCAAAGTATATCAAGACAATTTGATTCCATCTAATTACATAATCAAAGTTGAACTCATGCTCCTTGGATTCCTTCAATTCACCATGTCTAGCCTTTCCTTGGCTCTAATTTCTTGGAACCTTTCAAGAAGCTTCTCTTTCTTTACCAATTTTCTTACTCGATTATGTAAGTTTGTGGTTATCACAATAATCAATGTTGAGAACTTGTAAAATTATTCTTCAATCACATTAAATGATATGGAATTCTTTATATTGGAAATATTCCAAATAGTTAGTTGTTGCTTTGTGTTTTTTAACATGTATTTGGACATAAATGATATTGGTATGTGTGTTGATTTTGTCTCTATATAAGCATAACACATGTGTTCCTATCATCCAAGAAAGTGCACATTATATAAAGTACATAACAAAACCAATTTATAAATAGCACGGTGCATGTTTTTAGCATATAGAAACATGTAGGTATTATTAACAACTAGTGTTCATGGTAGAATCTCTAGTTTGATGCAAGATATTGACTACTTTAGGGATAACAATCATAAACATATGCCCTCACAATCACTTTTAAAATTCATAAACTATGAATGTGGAAGTAAACTATCACAAAATCCCAATATAAGCAACGTTTACTCTAGAAATAGGATATGGGCATGATTTTCATGGTTTTCCTAATATAAACCAAGGACATTGTCCCTAATAATTTTATGTATATCTCATTGGCCATGTATGGGTCCAATACCATGACATAGTCCTTATAGAGTAAATCCTTCTCTTATGATTGGGATACATGGATGATTTTGACATCTGGCACACCTTGTATGGGTATCATGTCCCAACTTATGGTTCAAGGATGAAAATTATGGATATTTAGACTAAGTGTTCTTTTAGGCCTCATGGGCCCTACACATTAACTCAAATCACCATAGGGACCTTGTAGGGATAATTTGTGGTTTATGATTAGGAATGATAAATATACTTTCTATGCTCCTTGCATGGGGCCATGAACCATCATACAGACCTTGTATAGGAAATGTTTGGTTTATGCACGGAAGATGGGAATAATTATGTCATTTTTCAAAGTATGGATGGGCCACATTTCTTAGAACATGGTTCAAGGCAAAAACAATTGATGAATTAGTCCATAACATTTATTTTTAGGGCTCATGGGCCATGCACATGGGCATAAATCATCACAAAGGACCTATAAGAGGAATGTTTGGATTTCAAGTGAGATATGAGAATAATTATAATGATTAGTGCATCATGTATGGGCCTGACATCTACATTTATGGTTGGGAGATTAAAACTAGGTAGTTTAGATCCAAAAATTTCTTTTAGGGCTCATGAGGCATACATAGGGCCCAAACATAGCAAAAAGGCCCTATAAATGGAATCTTTGGCCTAGATATGGGAACAATTTTGATGTTTGGCATAGCATTGATGGGTCATGTAGGCTAAGGCACATTTTAAGTATGACAACTAGGGATTTTGATCATGAGATGAACTGCTATGGATTAGGGGACATATGCATGTCCTCGAATAACCAAAATTGCCTCATAGAGGAAAAATTATCCCTATAAAAATAAATCTTATGTTTGGAGAAACATGAATAGGTCTTGTGTCCTAGAACAACACTTATATACATAAATCAGGGACATTGGCTCTAATGTATTTTTTTATGATTCATAGGACATACATAAGACCCTAAACCTCGTTAGAGTTCTTGAAGATGTAATATTTGGCTTGCAATTAGGATATGGTTATTAGTTTGACATTTTGTATGACACGATTGAGTCTTATGGTCTAGGCCATGTTTTAATACCAAAACAAAGAGACATATGCCCTAATAGTTCCTTCCAGGACTCATGGCTCATATACAGAGCCCCAAACTACCCTAAATGCATTGTAGTGACAATTATTGCCCCATAAGTGGGATATTGCATACTTTTGACATTTAGTGTAGAAAGGATGAGTCTCATGGCCCAATACCTTTTTTGATACCAAAAACCAAGGACTTGGGCCCCAACAATTTGTTTTATATCTCATTAAACAAGCACAAGGTCATAAATCGCCACAAAGGCCCAATAAAGGGAATTGTTTATGTATGAATGGTATGTATGAATAATTTTGACAATTTGTGTACCATGGATGGGTTTGTTTAGGTGTAGGAACTAAGGACATAGGTCCTAATGGTTCCTACTAAGGATCATGGGCCATGCAAGGGGCCCCATATTATCATTACTATTCTTGTGTGACTAGAAGCCATGTTTAGTGCCTCAACTTTGAGTTTCCAACCTTGAGATACCCATTGCTAAAAATATGCAAATGGTGTCAATATCCCCACTTAGTCGCCAAGGAACGCTTTGGGAGGTCATATGTGGTTGTTCAAGACAGAGTACTTCTTATCCCTGGATGCCTAGAAGCACCATTTAGATCCTAAGGTCCACGTTCTTTCCTCGACCATTTCTAGGGCCTCAAGACCCATGCCATGTGCTCAAAACATCCAAACGATGTCCATATCCCCATACAAAGTCTAATGATACCCTTAAGAGGTTATCTCAGCTATTAATCATGTTTTATGTGTCATGTCTCTTCCAATATGTCTACATAATACTTAGGTTTGAGGTAACCAAGTTGGTGGTATGGACTGCATAAAACATATCAAAATCAACATGTTGTTCATCTTTCAATATGTTTTATTTTGACAAACCATTACAATATGTTACAAAGCCATAGCTAATGAAATTGCAAACAAACATAGACTTGTTTATGCATATTTTATCTGATTCTTTAAAGAAATATTTTATTTTCTCTTATTTTCATAACTCATTAATGTAGAAAGAGACACTTAATATTTCTCTTGTAACGTTTTAATTCCTCTCTTGTAACTTTTTAATTTCTTAACGATTTAAAAAAAAATATTCAAGAGAAACTACTAGACACTAACGTTTACATGCTAAAATAATCACATTTTCATTATGCTAAGACATTTAAATGCTAAATTAATGCTTGACATTCAAATTTATGTTTGTGACTACTTTATTGATTAAAAACATTATAAGAAAATCATAATTTTTATACATGGAATCCATTATTTAGATGTTAAAGAATTCCACTCACACAAACATATATCTTATACTATCACAAAAAAAAATCAAAATTGTTACTCAATTTTTTAAGTTTTATCCTCTTACCTATACAAATCAATACAAATCAGTGGATATTTATTTTCTAGATTTCTATTACATATACAAAATATCTTAAGAAAATTAAATTTTACCAATAACTTAGTAAAATAATTAAATATTATATTTATTTAAGTTTATAATTTGTAAAGATAAATAGTAGTAGAGAAAGCTGTGTCTCTTATTAGTCCCTGTCAAAGGCGTAGAGGGACTATAACAATCGATAATTCGTTGACTTCATATTAATATGTCTTTTGACTATAAATTTTCACATCATCTCTATTGTTCGAACTATAGAACTAAAAACATTATTTTTTATATAATAAAAAAACCTTATATGTCATCGTCTCATTGAAGAATGGATTCAAAGTCTTATTGCCAGCTTCGCTATTCCCAATGCGCTTTAATTCATGAATATCTTGAATTAACACACATATATTTTCTTATGCATTGCTCGAAGGTGGATTAATGCTAGCATTAGTTTAAATGTTTTTCTTAATTTTTTTGCTAGCTAAATTTATACTAAGTTTCTTTAATTACGCCGAAAGGCGTATACCTATTGACAATGGGCAGAATTAATCACCTTTTAATCATAAATTTCAATCCTAGGGTTGGCAATTGAAGATGCTGGCATATTCTTCGTCGTCCTCTCTAATCAATGGATGAGATTTTGATAAATTAACTTCCGCTCATTTATAAAGACGTCCGTTTATGTGATTACTTTTTCACATTTACTAAATAAAATTAAAAAATTACTTGCTCATCACCAGATTGCCACGTTCAGTGATTAAGAAATATTAAGAAATAACAACCATGATTAATAAATGCGTATGGCCGCGTGGATGTGAACTGTTGCCGTTTCATTGGTGTGGAATTGGATGCAAATTAAAACGTTTTGTAGTGCGTCGTCATTTTTTAACCAGGGCGGATGCTTATGGCTTCCTCTACCCACGATTCCGCTTCCTCTACCCAGTTATCCGCGTGTTTCATATTCAATGACCAACCCTTGCATGAGCATGGAGCGTTTCAGGTAACCCGGCGTGCCTCTCATTCCAGTCAGAACTCGGCTCTGCCATTCCGGTCGATGCACTTCGAGAGCCCGAAGTTTGATAACGTGGCATTGAACTTGTCGTCGAGGAAAATGTTCTCGGGTTTCACATCGAGATGCACAATACAATCGCAGCATTCTTTGTGTAAAAACGTCAGCCCGCTAATTCGCAGCCGATACTTTTCGGCGTTTTCAGCCGCGAGTTAGCGGCTGTGCTAGTTATAAATATTATTATGTTTATTGTTGTGGTGTTCACTCACTATAATTGCACTATCCAGCGGTAGTTTGGATGTAGGATCCCTTGACACGCGCTATGGCTGCTCCATCCAACTGTAATTTGCATGCATAGTCCGCTATTAAAGCAAAACGAGCAACCAAGAAATGGAATCATGTCCTCTGCAACTGGAAGCCTTTTCCACATCCCCTTCTCGTCCTAACTATTGTCGGGTGAGCTCTACTTTCTCTTGCCGCTCTTGGCTCTCTAGTCGGCTGAGAATTTTCAGCTGAAAGATCTTGACCAACCTTATTAAGCCCACCCTTCAATTCTGATAATAGCTTCCCCCAACTGGATAAATATAATGTTAATCATAGTTTTCTTATTCTTTGGGTTCTTCAGGACAAATTTCGGGTTTCCATGCCTCTGCTGTGTAATTTGTTGTAAAAGTTCCATGGCTTTTGTGCCGATTGTCCGCAATTTTGCAGTTTCTGCGAATTTTTTCTTGTTTGAACGTTTCTTCATGGAAAGAGATGAATATCGTGGAGATTTTCATTTTAAATCTCTTTGCAGCAGCTTTCCATTTTCAATTGCTTTTAGAGTTCTATGGATTTTGAGCGAATTGTTCGGTATTTTGTGTTGCCATGGATTATTTCGTATTTTAATGTTTTGATCATGAGATGGAGTATGTTGCTTTTCATGGAGATTTTCAAGTGAGATATTTTGAAAGTATTATTTACAGTTAAAATGTATTTGCCAATAAAAATTTAGAGTCCATTACCAGTTATTTTTCTTTTCTATAGAGTATTCGGTTTTCTTGATGTTCAGAGTGCTGGGATTTCATGGTAAATAGATCATAAGTTGTCTGTTTGGAAGAATTCTCGGGGTGCTTATTGCATTATTTCTTACTAAAATTGTATTGAAGTATCAAACACTCTTGTTGAAAAAGATTCAACGCCAATATACAATTTTTTCTCCATAACCTAAATGCTAGTAATGGATCCATAGGTTTCTCTTTTCCATGAGATTTTTGTAGTTCAACCATTTGGTTTCCTTATGGAAACACAATCTTTTTTGGTCATGAAAGAAACTTGTTCAACATTAGCAGTGAATAAGCATACTAAAACCATAAACCATGTATGGTTTTCCATTTCTACTTCTCTACATTTATTCTTTATCATTACTCAACAATTATTCCCTTTGCTATACATTTATTCTTTGTCGATACAACACTACAAGATATAAAACACACCTATTCCAGCAACTTAATTATGATCATTTTTATTGATATTGAATCAACATTATCTACTATACATAGTTTTTAACTCTAACATTAAAATGATATGTAAAATTAACTAAAACCATAACATTTTAATTTTAAATAAATGATATGTACAATTAGCTAAAGCCATAACATTTTAATTTTAAATAAAATTACTTAAATTGCATAACAATTATTTTCCAATAATTAAAATATTAAATTAATTTAAAATTGTTACATAAACCTAGAATACTTCAAAATGAATGAGGAAACATAATTATACCATTAATTTTTTTTAGATATGAATGAAACTTTCGTTATTATTGAAATTTTCACTGAATTTTTATATTTTTTCATTAATTAAAATTTTATACTGATTTAAAGGTGAACATAAAAACATAATTTTACAAACTTAAAATAAAATAAAATAAAAATATGTAGTTTTATCATGAAAAAAAAACTTGATTCCCGATGAAACTCTGTCATCACTGAAATTTTGTTATACCATTAAAAAAACTTGGCTCGTGATAACTGAAATTTTCAAAGAATTCCCAAAAAAATATACCTTACTCCGATTGCGTTGTTCTTCTACCTGAAGATTAGAAGGCTTTTATCATGAACGGTAAATTTGACTTCAGGAACCCAAGAAACGCACTATCTTTAATTGGGCGACCTAATCCTATTAAGCCCATTAGTTTGATCTAGCAGGAGGAGGATGCCAGCAACCCAATGCATGTGAACCGATGTAACTTGAAAATCTTGGTCCGTCTCAGACCTCTGACAGGTCATGAGTTTATATTCGAAGCTATCATAAAAACCTGGGAGACAACGCCCAACCCTAATTAAAATCCCACAAACTCTCTAGAGCGATGAGCATTACTATTTGCCGTGGGAGGGCGAAACTGCATTTAATCAGCACGTTCCAAGAAGTGCAGTTGTCCATTAATTTCTTCACGTCTTTGTAACATCAATTTAAAGCTCTCTAACACTGCCTTTATTTCAACATCCTACACTGCTCTTAAAATTCCAATTCATTAAAATCCATTCATCAAAGTATTCATTCATGTTTTCAAAGAAACTTGGATTGAGACCATGGAATTCTTGAGCTCAGCCCATTGTCTTGCTGTTGTAATGGCGTTCTTGATAGCTAACAGTATCGCAGCAGCAGCAGCAGCAGCAGCAGCTCCGCAGCAGAATGAAACAGAAGCCATGCTAGCCTTGCGAGATACACTGAGCATAGAAACCCAAGAATGGCCCGACAGGATTATACCCTGCGACTGGCCAGGAGTCACTTGCAGAGGCTATCACGTTACAGGAATAAATATCTCTGGTTTGCGCTCTGAAAACCGCACCGTTCCACCCGCACTGGATCCTCTAATACAGCTGCCATGCCTGCACCGGTTCAATGCCTCAGGGTTTCCGTTGCGCACGATACCAGCCAAAATCGGCCGTCTCGGGACTTTAGAGGCCCTGGACTTGCAGAATTTGATGTTGGAGGGTCGAATCCCGCATACGTTGGGCGATCTTGCAAACCTTCGTAGTCTCAGTTTCTCGCGAAACAATCTCTCGGGCAAATACCCAGCGAGCTGGGAAGGCTGGGTATGATCGTCTTCTTGGATTTGTCTCACAACAATCTCACGGGCCGGTTTCCGGAATTCATCTTGAACTTTTCGCGTCTGGCTAGCTTGAATTTGCTGGGAAACAGCTTCTCCGGCCGAATTCCATCAACTATCGGTAAGTTGTCCACTCTCCAGCACTTTTCCGTCGGGAGCAATCTTTTAGACGGCGAAATACCGTCCGTTCTTTGGTCTCTGACCAACATAACTCATCTCGATCTTTCCCGCAATAGTATCTCGGGTTCTCTGGATCCTCGAATCGGCAAACTGAGTAAGCTCGTGTATCTGAATTTGGAGCGAAACAACCTCAGAGGTTCGCTTCCCACTGGGATTTCAAGTTGCACCAGGCTTCGGGTTCTGAAGTTAGATCACAATTTCTGAATGGAGAGATTCCTCTTTCCATCGGGCGTTGAAGGATCTGCAGACGATATTTCTTGATTTCAATGCATTTTCTGGCATTCTGCCTCTGGAGTTGACGAGTTTAATGAATTTGAAGATAGTGAACTTGGCATTCAATGAATTCTACGGGCCTCTGCAGAAGAGTGTACAGAATATAAAGTCTCTGCTTCTCTTCGATGGTACAAGCAATTTCTTGAATGGTTCTGTGCCGAGAACGTTGATGCTCATAGTAAAAATCACAAGGAATTGTTTTCGCCTTGTTCCGCAACAACACATGGAAAGATCGTGTATAATCTTCTACAGACAGACTTATATGCTGAGGAGACCCTCTGGTCATAATAATAATATAGTAAGCAGGATGAATCAGA
>ML790895.1:90557-102032 GCA_009831015.1 Picea engelmannii | reverse complement strand
ATTTCTCCTCACATTCAACTTCATAAGATTGACCCTCTTAATCAATACATTTGGATAGAAATTTCAGACACCAATGCTAAGAAGATGTATATAGAAATTTGTTATTTTGCACCTATTAATTCTACTTTTTATAAGAAAAATAAACTAGATAAAAATTGTCCCTATAATAATTTAGAACAAGATATTTATAATTTGAAAAATGAAGGTAATATCCTCTTGCTAGGAGACTTTAATGCTAGGACTGCAACTAAACAAGCTACTATTTTAAGTGATGACTCCAACCATAATCCTTTATGGATAGATGAGGATGTTGTTTTATCTAATAGCCACAAAAGAATCTCTGAAGACCTAATTGAGAATTTGCTTGGTACTGAGTTGGTCAAGCTCTGCAGCTCTCAAGACCTAATAATTTTCAATGGAGTAATGAAGTGACCAAACTCCAACCAAATGACTTGTATTCATGGTCTAGGTAGTAGTGTTGTAGATTATGTGATATCTGATATCCATGTTTCCAACCAAATAACAACTTTTGACCTTTTAAATGACTATGAGCATGACTCTGATCATAAACCTTTAACCCTAACTCTAAAATTATCCATGCATAGGAGCACCATTGAAGAGAATTCTGATAATCAAATGAATTTGTGCTTTGACAAAAGTAAAGTTGACATTTTCTTAAAGGATTTAAATAGTAAATTAAACCTCCTAACTTATAAGGACAACATTGAATAACTCTATCATAATTTTACAACTACCCTTTCCACTTATATTAACAAGTTCTCTTTCGAGTTGTCCCATAAAAAGAATAATAGAACAACCAACCCTTAGTATGATAAAGAATGTAAAATTGCTAGGAAATCCATTAGGTATGCTTCTAATGAGCCCTTAAAACTCAATAAGATCAATACCTACAAATCCCTAATTAAAAGAAAAAAATATACTATATCAATAAAAGGAAAGAGAAACTTTCACAACTATACAAGTTGGATCCTAAGAAGTTCTCGAGCCAAATCGTAAAACTCAATAATAAAGAAAATAATAGGATTCCCTTAATGGACTGGAATTCCTACCTTAAAAATATTTACGAGTTCCCTAATGCCATGTACACCATTCCTATTGTCCCTACAAAGGAAGAAGTTTTTTCTTTAGATGGCATAGAGTTCGGGGTTAAGCGACTCGAAAATGGGAAAGCTAAGGACATTGAAGGTTACCGAGCTGAAATTTTTAAAATTGGAGGACAAATCCTTATCCCTCACATACACAAGATCTTCAACTTAGCAGTCAAGTAGGGCTTCCCTAAACCTTGGACGCAAAGCCTCATTGTTCCTATTTTTAAAAATGGGGATAAAAACATTCCCTCTAATTATAGGACCATTATGATTAGCCTGATTTTAGCCAAGCTTTATGGAATTATTTTGGAAAAGATGTGACATTCCATCTTGTACGACTCCTACGATGTACAACCAGTAAAAGAACCCTTAATTGTTTTTGTGTGTGTGCGGGTGTAGGAAGGTAATAATGACATTATACTCAACATCACAACACGATGACGAACACAACGCATGCAACTCACGCAACAACAACATAATGACCTAACATAAAAGCACATCAGGCACCTGGAAGAAATGTATGACATTCAACCGATGAAGAATAAGAATGACTACCCGCCTGTCCTACCCTGCAATGGTTAGGACCTCCAGGACACATAAGCAATGCTCAAGCCCAGGTTCCTATCGATTTTGACCATTTAAGGTCTCAAGGTTGGCGACTATTCTGAGGAACAAGGAGGTGTCTACATTCCGCCTGGCACAAGAAAACCAAGCCTACTAAGCTAAGGACAATCATCCTAACAACCCCACACACCGAAAATTAATTACACAAGTAACTAGAACCCTTACAGTGAGAAACCAAGCACATTAAATGTTACAAAACCAAGTACAAACATTAATTATAATGAACAACAACACCCTCAATAGGAAGCACAAGCTAAAAATGACTTCGTCAACAACCCAACCATTAATCAAGGCTAAATGGTCAATATCTATGATTTGAATTGGCGTTAATTACATATCAATTAACCAGTCTAAATTCCATTAGTCAACGAGTTACCAACCGAACTTAACGTGAATTACGACTCAATTTAGTGAGTATGAGTTACCAATTAGGTGATATCTATAAATCCAACTAACATCAATTACATATCTAATTTAGAAAAAAATTGCAATCTAGCCTTTACTCACCATACTAATTTTAATATTTATTACAACCTAAATGGACAATTCTATATTAATCTGAATCCCCATCCAACTAGCCATAAACTTGAATAACAACATTAACATTCTTGAAGTGGAATGCTACCATTATCACTTATGAACAGTTAAACCTCAACATTAGTCTAGCTATAATGACCGAACTAACCACACTAGTTGTTTATTATCATTGAGGAGGAAATTTATAGCTAATAACATTTATGTAGAAAATCAACAAGGTAATTACATATCTATTACATAACAATTTATTACAACAGTTAACAAGGCATTTAACATAATGAATAACATAACAATTAATTTAGCAATAACAAGATAGTTTACATGAATGTTGTCATAACAAGTAATATATCAATAACAAGGCATTTAACGTGTTAGTTAACATTCAATTGATATATCAGTAACAAGGAATTCACCCGACTGTTAACATAACAATTAATAGCACAATAACAAAGTGATTTACCTAACTGTTAACCATTTAAATTGCTGTGGCATTTAATGAATAAGAATGAATTTGTTGACCATTGACATCGATGTAGAAATTGTTCCGACTATTAATAAGGCAAGTGATATAGCATTTAGTATTGCAATTAACATGGCAGTAAACAGAAAGGAAACGATCGACCATCAACCTTGCACTAACAATTGTTCTGGCGTTTAATATGACTAACACATAACAATGAATTTAGCAATAACAAGGAAATTAATGGACCCAAGACATTGTTGTATCCATTATTGTCATTTCCAGGTTAAAGGGGCAGTCAACAATCGAGGCAAACTCGAGGCCTTTCAACCTCAAACACAACCCACAATTGGTGGCGAAATCGGGGTGGATAATAGGAAAAGCAGTCATCTAAATCATGGCAAATTCGTGGTCAATTAAGACACCAACATAGTCAATTTATAATTATCAAAAACGTGGTCACTCCAACAAGTAAAGTTGTGATTTAAATGGATAAAATAGTGGGTGATTTCTACAGCAACACAGTCAACTTTTGATTATAAAAAATGTGGTCATTCTGGCAAGTAAAGTTGTGATTTAAATGGATAAAATCATGGGTGATTTCTACAGCAACACAGTCAACTTCTGATTATCAAAAACGTGGTTATTCCGGCAAGTGAAGTTGCAATTTAAATGGATAAAATCGTGGGTGATTTCTAAAGCAACTCAGTCAATTTCGAAGGGCAAAAGCGTGACACCTATTAATTGTAAATCATGGGCATTAAAAGGAATCAAATGGAAACAAGTTTTTAAAGAAAAAATCAGTCTTAATCAAGGGCAAGATCGCCCCAAAGGTAAAACAAAATGTAGACAGAGAAATCATTCGTTTTCCTTAACTCAATCAAATTTCGAAGGGCAAAGACATGGCATCCATTAAATGCAAATCGTGGGCATTAACAGGAATCAAATGGCAACAAAATTTTAAAGCAAAACACAGTCTTCGTCAAGGGAAAAATCCCCCCAAAGGTAAAATGAAATGCAGACAGAGAAATCATTCGTTTTACATTGCCAGAATACCCAATATAAAAGTTGCAGACAAGAATAATTCCTCTTTTCCATCACCATAAGGCCAATTATAAAAATTTGCAGACATGAAACCATTTCTCGTTTCCATTTCCAGAATACAAATAAAAAAAAATGTAGACATGAAACCATTGCATTTTTTTTTTCATTGCCAGAATACCCAAAAATTTGCAGATAGGGAATCAATTTGTGCTTCCATTGGTATAACCCCAATACAACACAGATAACAGTAAGAGAACGCAAGGATCCAATGGGAAAGGTCATGGAATGATTGCATGGGTTCTATCAGTCAAGGCATAGAGAAAACCAACCAGGACATCGGATAATCTGCACGCAGAGGTCGTTGCCAGATGCCAGAATCAACAATCAGCCAGGGACACACATAAAGGGTAGTTGGCTAACAGGTTCATCCTTCGCTCATCATCCTCACACAGAAAAGTAGGGTGTTGAGATCCATAGGTATTTTAATGCTAATGCGACGACCGTAGATCAGGCTCCTAGCCGACTGCTCAGACAAGGACTGGTGAGCTAGGGACGAAGGCTGAACAACCACGGAGGTCACAATCAACACAGCAAGGTGGTCAAGACGTGTAGGGAAATGATTCCATGGGATTCGATCTATCATCGATCTAGGCTAAGAAAATTTTAGAAAACCATCTAGACAATCAGTTCACTTACCCAAGTAAAAATGCAGATTCAAGCATAAGTTCTAAAGCAATTTACCATACAAAACGAAGAAAGCGTACCGTTGCATGTTCTGAGTGGATGTCCCACGTGCTCCCTGCAACTCCCGTGTGCCGATTGATGAAACTTCACCGGTACTTCCCAGCCAATGCTAGGGGTACTCTTCTTCCTCCTTAGCCCCCCGAGCCACAAAGGGGCCACACACTCACAATCCAGAGATTTTGACTAGCTCCCATCTCGCCTCGCAAGGCCGAGCTACCACTCCTCACCGAGATGGGTATCACAACTCCACAAATTAAGTTAGTCAAGTAGATATTTCTGCAGCGTAACGTTACGCAAGACAGAAGATATCCTACCTCCATCTCCTCCCTTCATTATATAGAGTTTTGTGGTTCCTTACTTTCCTAAAATCTCATTTAATTAAGTTTTCAAAATTTAGTTCCTAAAAATTCCTCCCCGTACAAGTGTCACCCATCCCCTTCATTCCTCCATAAATTAATTTCTTTAATTAATTAATTATCTTTATTTCCCTCACCCACCTAGAGTTACTCCTAGAATCACTCCTAGGTGTCGCCAAATTCTCTTACAGGTTTTAATGGATTTCCCCTTTATTAAATTTCTAGTTCAGTTTAAATTAGAAAACTCTTAAATGGTAGATACTTTACTAAGTTTGACTTTCCACTTTTTCCCTTATGTTACCTTTTTCCCTTTTTATGTTTACCTCTTTTCCTAGTTTTCTAATATTTTAGATTTTCCCTCTTTCCCCTTATTAATTAGAACTCAAAAAGGCAGGTGTGAAAATTAATCCTTTTTCCCTTTTCTCATTTAATTAGTATATTTTAAATTATCAAAAATAATAAAAAAATTAATTCCATTTTTTTTTTTAATTTTGTTCCAACAATTTTTTTTATTTTTTTAATAAATTAAATTTCTTAATCCCTCCGTGTTACAAGATTTAACGAAGATCATACTCTTTATTTATTTTCTTTTTAATTTAATTATATATATATCATTTTTTTTTTTTAATAAAAAGGATAAAATTTTACCACTAGCATGATTTAGACCTAGACCTTAATTTTCGTGATGGGCGACATTTTATTACGAAAAAAGTTTTTAAAAATTCTTATCACATTGTTCATCCTAAGGTCGTCTAGGTTCATTCATTTATCAAAAAAACGCGATGTGCCCTTCAGGATGCACTACGTGCTCTAAGGGTTCCACTCGCCTCATATGTTCCCTTGTGCGACATGCCCTTCAGGACGCACTACGTGCTCCAAGGGTGCCACTCGCCTCTTTCCATTTTTCTTACGCGACGTTCCCTTCAGGATGCACCACGTGCTCCAAGGGTATCACTCTCCTCTTGAATGACTTGGTAGCCATAAAAAACCCCTGGAGTCAATACTCGGCTAGGTGAACTTGTGGGAGACAAAGGGCCTCTAAGGAATAAGGTCCCCACCTTATTACGCGCCCCTTAGAATCATCGTGAGAGACTGTCGTAGTTTGACCTCATGACATCGTGGGTCCTCTCGAACTAGGTAAATGTTAACCTACAGTTCGAGCCATGACAAGAGTGCTAGTAGGCTATGGCAAGGCTGCTCTCCACACCTCTCCCTCAACATCTATGGTAGTCGTGCATGACCCCTTTACTCCACATGTGAGTCTGGTCAGCAAGTTATCGTTGGCCTGCATCATCAACAAATCGTGTCAGAATATATCCATATCATATCATCTATTCATATGCACTAATATCATAGTAATACAATCAAACCCCAATGGTACACTCCCTGACTCGATTTGAATTCCAAGGGGTTCCATCGATGCCTCTGCATCCTCGAAGTCCAAAATCCTGCACACTCAGTAAAGCCAAGTCAAAAGTACCTATCTATGTCAATGCAGTAAAACAACATGTCATCAAACCATAACGCCTCATAATCAAAATCAAAAGTTTTAATAGCATAATAATTTAGATCACTTACAAGCAAGTGTCCTCAAATAATAAGTTCGCTCAGTGCGCCAGAGCGAGATGTTACATACACCCCCTCTTGGTCTAAACTTTGTCCCAAAGTTTCATAGTATATATGCCGAAATAAAGTTTATCACAGTATCATATGTCTATCTATCAAGCAAAAATGGAAATTGCTGGTGCATATCATATGCGTCCTCCCAGGTCGCCGAGTGTGGACTATAATTGTCCCACTGGACCTTGACCTGCTCTATCATTCGATGTCATAGTTGTCAAACGCGATGATCCAAGATGCAGATCGGCTCAGCTATGAGCACCCCCTCATCCGATAGCTGCAAGGAACTCATGTCAATAACATGTGTAGGATCACTAATATAATGTCTAAAAACAGATACATGAAAAACATCGTGCATATGCCTCAAAGAATTAGGAAAGGCTAGTCGATAGGCCATGGGCCCCTTTCTTTCCACAATATCGAAAGGTCCCATAAACCTATGAGAGAGTTTATCTCCCTTCCCAAACTTGATTGAACTTTTATGTGGTTTAACCCGCAAGAAGACTCGATCGCCAACCTTGTAACTACGGTCGACATGGTGTGCATCGACATAACTCTTCTGTCGATCCTATGCTTCTTTAATACTTTGTCTTATTGTTTTCATTTGCTCTTCCATTTCTTGGATCGCTTCTGGTCCCACCAAAACCCTATCCTCAATCCAATCCCAACTCAAAGGCGTCTCACACAGTCGTCCATAAAGAAACTCGAAAGGCGCCATCTTAATGGTGCTCTGGTAACTGTTGTTGTAAGCGAACTCCACTATTGGAAATAATTCTTCCCAATGCTTTTGTTGGTCCATCACGTACATGCACAACATGTCCTCCAAGGTCTGGTTCATTCGTTCGGTCTACCCTTCAGTCTCCGAGTGATTCACAGTACTAAAGTTAAGTTGGGTTCCCAAGGCCTCTTGGAAACTCATCCAAAATCGTCCAGTAAACACCGATCCTCGATCGGATATAATCCTCTTAGGCATGCCATGCAGCCTCACAATATCACTGATGAAAACTCAAGCTATGTTAGGTTCCTGATACGTCGTACGCACAGGAATAAAGTGAGCACTCTTCATCAGAGTGTCTACTACTATGAAAATCAAGTCATTTCTCCTTGTCGTCAGTGGAAATCCAACAATAAAATCCATCGAAATAACCTTCGATTTCAATTCCAGAATAACGTGTGGTTGTAGGAATCTTGCTGGGTGTCTATGTTCAGCCTTTACCTGCTAACATTATAGATAACTAGCCACATAGTTTACTATGTCTGCCTTCATTCCCTTCCAGAAGAATAAGGGTTTAAGCTCTACCCTCGTCTTCGTGACTCCCAGGTGAGCCATGTAAACTGCTCTACGATCCTCTCTTAGGATCAACATCCTCAACTTGTCGTTCAGTGGTATGTGGATCCAATTTTTAAACCTCAGTAAACCATCGCTATCAAAAGAAAATCCTTCAAATTGTGGTACCATCATTATTTTTTGTCCGATAAAATCCTCAACCTCTTTGTACCATTCATCATCACACTGTAAAGTTAGAATATTTTTGCGTAGATTCGTCTGAAGAGGCAGCACCGAAGACATGCATGGTCTTTGACTCAATGCATCTCCTACTCGATTCACTATTCCTTTTATGTAAGTAATCTCAAATTCGTACTCGCTAAGAAATTATGACCAACGTCGTTGTCGCGCGTTCAGGTCGCTTTGCATAAAGATGTGTTGTAGTCCACAGTGGTCAGTCTTTAGTTCAAATTTTTGTCCAACAAGGTAGTGTCTCAAAACCTTCAAGGAATATACGATAGCTAACAACTCCAAATCATGCGTCGCGTAGTTCTCCTCATGCCTTCTCAGTTTCCTCGAAATGTAAGCGATTACTCATCCATCTTGCATCAAGACTCCACCTAAGCCTTCCTTGGATGTGTCAGTGCATACCAAGAAGTCCGCATCCATGTCCGGGACCTTTAGTATCGATGTTCTTTTCAACAACTCCTTAAGCCTCTAAAATTCTTCCGTGCATTTCTCGGTCCAAACAAACTTCTTGTTTTTCTTCTGCAATTCCATGATCAGATTTGCTATATTTGAAAACCCCTCGATGAACCATCGATAGTATCCTACTAAACCCATGAAGCTACGCACTTCCGGGACATTCGTCGGTGTAGGCCATTCCATAATGGCCTTGACCTTTGCTAGATCCACAGGGATACCTTCACCACAGATGACGTGCCCTAATTAGTGGATCTTCAATTGATAAAATGAGCATTTGGATAACTTCCCATACAATTTGTGCTCTCGCAGACACTGTAGTACCAAGCGCAAGTGCTCTTCATCCTCCTCTGTCGTCTGAGAGWAAATCAAAATATCATCAATGAATACTTAGACGAACTTGTCCAAGTACTCACGGAACACCCCATTCATCAAACTCATAAATACCCATGGGGCRTTTGTCAGTCCAAACGGTAAAACAGTAAACTTGTAATGTCCAAACTTCATCTTAAAGGCTTTCTTAGGGACTTCATCTTCCTTAATCCGTAACTGGTGATACCGTGATCACAAATCGATCTTTGAGAACACCATCGYGCCCTTCATTTGATCAAACAGATCATCAATCCTTGGCAACAGATATTGATTCTTGATCRTGGCCTTGTTCAATTGATGGTAGTCAATGTAGACCCTCMACGCCCCATCCTTCTTTTGTATGAAAATAACAGGTGCACCCCATGATGACACACTAGGAAGTATTAGTCCCAGGTCCAACAATTCCTTCAGTTGCATTCTCAACTCCTGTAACTCTGGGGTAGACATCTGATAAGGCAGTCTAKCTATCGGTTTAGTTCCCAGTTTTAGGTCTATAGTAAACTCCAATTCCCTCTTCGGTGGAATCTCAGGTAACTCCTATGGAAATAMGTYTGCAAATTCTCTCACCACCAGAAGGTGTTCTAAACCTTCTRCTATTCCCTTCTCGTTTAATGCAAGGATCACATAAAGATTGCACCCCTTGCGCATGCTCTTCCATAGTTGTAAGGAAGATATGAACCTCAGGGAAACTCCCTAGTTTCGTCCTACAATCACATCTCTTTGTCCCTCATCATTGACCAAGCTCAACCGCTTCGTCTTACAGTTGAGTATCGCCTCATGGGATTCCAACCAGTCCATACCAATCACAACATCATAAGATCCTAGGATCATGACGTACTGGTTGGCCCTTGTTGAAAACTCTCCAAAGTTAAGGATACAGCCAGTAACCCTTCCTTCAACCTTTTGTTTGGCTCTCGAGTCCATCTCTACGAAGCTAAACTCATCCTGTTTGACTGCCTTTACCTCAATCCTTTTTAGCACTGCACCGGAAATGAAACTCTCGGTAGCACTGGGATCTATCAAAATACTAAGGGTCTGGTCAGCGACGGTACCTGTCGTCTTGAGCACAGTCGACTGATGTTGGCGGTTATGCACCATTGTATGAATCTGATGGACCTTGCCCATATCTCCCATGGTAGTGGGTCCAACTGACCCTAACACTCTAGTCCTCTCCACTGGGCAGTCGCATTGGTAGTGTGGCTCCCCACACGTCCAACACCCCTTCTTTGGCCTAGTAGTTCTGGTACCTGAAGTAGAATATGACGACCCACTGGCCTAGAATCCTAGTCTGTTCTACTGAATAGGCCTAAACTGTTGTTGTTGCGATCGACGCTACTACTGATGTTGTGGTCCCCGATAAGGTGTTCCCTGTTGAGGCATCAGTCGTTGAGGTGTAGTGAAAGTGGATCCCCTCTGGAAGCCACGATATCACGACATATGTCCGGCTGGTGTCTGATGCTACTGTGCTATAAATGACACCTGCCTTGCTGGTCTCGCTGGAGTCCTACTCTGACCCCTGTGGATAAGCTCCTCCTCTGATGAGGGCCTTCTGGATGACATCATGCAAGGTTTGGGGCATCAAAATCCTGACCTTTGCACGTATGATGTCGTTAAGGCCAAACATGAACCTGTTGACCTTAAGTTTCTCAGTATTAAGGTGTGGAGCATACCGGAGTAGCTCCATAAAATGGGCCTTGTACTCAGGCACCGTACGACCACCTTGTCGTAAGGCGTTGAACTCATTGAGCTGATTCTTAATGAATTCCTCCGAAAGGTACCTCTCTCGAAATCGTTCCTCGAACAGTTCCCATGACACATCTTCGATGACCACATTCAGTTGTGGTAGGAACATCTTCCACCATAGAAGAGAGCTCCTCTTCAGTTGAAAGACTGCCATGTGGACCTTCATGTTGGAGGTATAATCACAAAGTGAAAAGCACATCGCCATATTCTCCAACCAGGCCTCGGTGGCTACGTCGTCCTGAGCACCAATGAACTCGGGAAATTTGACCTTCTCGAGTCCACAGTGAATGCTACCAGTACCGACTGGGGCGTGCAGTGGAGCCTCAGCAGGTGCCAGCACCCTCGCGTCATCTCTGTCCAAACGGCTGATTGACATCAAGAAAAAACTCAGAAGACTAGTACATGAATGAAATGATTGACATCAGGAAAAAAACAGGTGAGTCTATTTGGGATATTGATTAGAGGTTCAAATGTTTGAAAGGTAAGATGAAATATGCAATTACTGACATGAAACATAGGCACTTATGTGTGAACTCACTATTACCACACTTGAAATACACATTAAGATGGAAGAAGTTCCAAACTCAAGCAAAGGATCTACATGAAGCCTTACACATGGAAGAGAGCTAGTATTAGAAGAAAAATCTAGCAATAGATGAGTTTAAGGAGGATATGAATAATCTGGCATTTCAACTTAACCAGAAGAGAGGGGCCAAGTAGTTCCATAGTTCACCAATACCTTCCATACCTTGCCCACCAAGCTAGGTATCAAAGACTCCGAACGACATTTGGTTCTGAAATACCGTGGGGCTCTACACAGATACATCCAAACTGAAATGGATTTTCTGGACATCTCATCACTCGGTGCTGCCTATCGATATGATGTTAAAATCGAGC
>ML790895.1:19657-38607 GCA_009831015.1 Picea engelmannii | reverse complement strand
CCTCTAAGTGCGGTAGGTGTGTCCAACACGTAGGGATACCTTCTTTTTGAGAGTTTTCCCAAGAAGGACTAACCATGCATGTGGGATGTTTTGAATCTATATGTTATTTTGGATGTCTTCCTGCTGGAATAAGAAATATGACTAGCCATGCATTAATTCATGCCCTCCTTCTAGCACTAATTCTATTAAGGAGTCTTAATTCGATTTTTTTCTCAATAGTAGGAATCACGTCCAAAGATGAGGCCCAATTATAATATTCTCTGTTTTGTGTAGCATGATTCTTTGGATTGATGGTCTGACGAGTTTCAATGGTATTTAAGATATTACCACTTCATTTATGTTACTAGCTTTATTTTTGGGATTTTTTTTTCTATATTTAATTTAGAGTAACTTGACACACCAAAGGTTTAAAGGAACTAGTCCAACAAACCATTAAATGAGTAAGAAGAGATATCGTCGTTAATTACGAAGACAACTTTTTAAAGAACAATTTTAACAAATAACCAATCGATTTTTTATACGCCTAGCTCCATTAGAAATCATTCCTAGAAATAGTTATAAAGCATAACTATATGTGCACATGAGATATCTCAATTAGAACATGTAAGAGATACAAAAACAATTCTATATTTCTACCAACACAAGTATCATATATCAAGGAAAATAACCCACATGAAAATTAAACATAAAACAAGAATCAAATGTAAAGCAACAATTTTCACAATGTAGCTTGACTAATAAGAAAGCTTACTGGGCATCGACACACCACGGTCCACAAAATAACAATCCAAAATATCACGTAGATCACCAATCTAATTCCAAGACACTACTTCAGGCTCTAGCAAATATTTTAATTAATTATCGAAATAGTTTTACAAAAAATAACAACTGAAATCTTGAAATGCCAAAAAGGTCCATTCTATCACTGGAATCCCTTTATTTATAAAAATTGAACTTAGCGAAGACTGCCACATAGGCAGTGAAAAATAGATAATCAAAATTTTGAGTCATGAACACTCGGGTGATCTTGGAGTCTTTGGGCTTACATGTTCCTCCACATAATCATCCCACTCTCTAAAGATTCGAGTGAATCTCTTAGTGGATGGAAAATGGCGTTGATCCATCAACATGTGTAGCTTATGCTTGTTGTCACGATATCATAAAGTGTGCTTCTCCATGCGATTGGTTATTTGCTCCATTCAATCCACAATCTCAAATTGGTTGACCACATGTTTTCATAGGTGTCCTTTATCCATCACGATGATCTGTTGCACCTACTCGTTTCATTCATCGGTTAACCATCGTAAATCTACAACCATCTCTTCAATCGATCAGAAATTTGTGAGGGCCTCGAAATAAAGTAACTGAAGTTGTGTAATTGACTGATTGATCTTATCCCAAATTCGTTTGCAGTGAACCTAGAGGGGCTCGAAATAAAGTAACTGAAGTTGTGTAATTGACTGATTGATCTTATCCCAAATTCGTTTGCAGTGAGCCCACTCCTTCTCTACTTCATTTACGATTTCACCAATAATTTTGGCCCAATGTTTGGCTGCTAAGTGCATTTGAGCCATACACTCATCGAAGACCACTTCTATGTCATGGTCCTCTGCTCCCTTTTCCTTTTGTATCGCCTACACAAATTCTACATTTTCTAGCACACCAACTCCTTTCTTGGCCCATATGTTCACTTCCTCACAAGTAATCCCAAACAACAAGGATTCTTCCTAAAGAGATATGACCTTCTCTATCATATTTTCCTATACCTTCTGATGGTTGTCACACAAATGCAATAAGTCTTTCTTTAATTTCACTTCTCCTCTAGCCTCTTGATGATATTGCACTTGGTGCTTGAGTGACTCAATTTCAGAATGGGCCTTCTATAGCTCCCTTTCCTCCATTACTTCTTTGTCATAAGAGGCATGGAATATATCCAAACCAGCAAAGTAAATATAGCTTGATCTAGCCTTCTTCATGTCAATGATTACTTCCTCGGTGGTGATGCCCACTTCACTATCCAGTATTAAATTTCATTTCTTATGATTTCTCTTCACTAGAGATTTCAGCTTCTGATAATAAGAAAAGAGGTGTAAGTATTCCACCTTGTCCACTAGTTGGGGAATAGGTTGATCGCCCCAGGACAACATGTTTCTCAATCCCCCTAGAGTGTAGAAGTTCTCTGATGTTGGGTCCTGGGTAACTCTTTGACTGGTGACTCTTTCTCTGGCTTCCCTGTTTCCTGGTCAAATTTCTTCTCGACCTCAACGTCCTCTTGGGTCTTATCTTGAATTTTCTCCCCTTTTCCTTTTCCCAAAGTTAATGAGTCACCTGGAATACCTGTATGGAACATTTCGGTTCCCCTTCATTCACATTTAATTGATTAGGACTAGAATTATTATTTAGATTGTCCTTTTTTCCATGCTCAGTGTCTTCTTCTTCCTCTAAATCATCACCCTCCCGACCACTATGTGATTCCTCATTTTATATTTTCCCAATATCTTGTTTGTCAAATCTTCTCCATCTTGATTATCCTCATTATATGGGTCACATGTTTTCTCCCCCCTTTTTCCATGTGGTGGTACCTCTTGGTATTTTTCACCTGATGGATCTTTATTTTATTTATCACTACTTAATAAGGTGTCATTGTGGCTCTGAGGAGGGGGATCATCCTCCATTGGGGAAGAAATATCTTTCTTTTCACTTTCTTTATATTTTACCTCTATCTCTTTCTCTTCTAGTGATTTTTTAGAACCTTTCTGGGTTTCAAAGTTCTCAATGATTATAGGAATGATAGAGGCATCTCATTTTTCCTCTTCTCTGGTTAAGTCAATGACTTCATTTTATTTGCCCATACTTTTTTGTGTTTACTTTCCTTCACCATTCTTATTTACCGCCTCTATAGACTCTTTTTTCAACCAATCTAATTCCTCCCTTTTGTGTCTCTTTGTTGCTTCATCTTGAATCTTCTTCAACTCCTCAGCCCAACTCTGTGTCTATGTTGGGTGGACTTTGGATTCCTTTCAGAAATATACCTGCACCACAAACATCCCCGACAATCAATGATGCTAATTTTGAGATATGACATGGAAAGATCAAATCAAAAGTATGAAATGCAATGTGGTAGTGCCACTGATCTTATGTTATGGCATAGAATACAAGTTTTCTTCTTTGTCTATGATTGTGCAGGTGGTGATGTGGAGGCACTATGGTTTCCACATGGCGCCCCCTATGGCATCCTTGAATTTGTGAGCGGGTTCCTATATCGATGCATATGAACCACTCCAACTAATCCTTTGTTTAGTTACATTTACCACTAGTTATAGACATTTACTTATCTTTATCCACTTATTACATATATTCTTGCTTTATTACATATTATCATGTAGTCTGATGTCTAATAAAATATATGTGATGACTATTAGGGCCTAAGAGGCCCCCTCAGCATCTCCCCCACAACAAATTCCTTGCTCGTCCCAAGCAAGTGTGTAGATAATGAATGACCTACTACTCTTCATCCTTCGTCTTCAATCTGGTAAGTGCTTGTGCAATCAGTGAATCTTGCATCACTTTTCTTCCACCCCATAATGGTCCTCTTGATCTTATTGTTGCACTTCTCTTTGGTGCCTTCAGAGTGCTAAGTGAGTCATTTTGGGCTCATCCCGCACCTGCACAACACCCTATGGTGGAGCTCCATACCTCGACCAACCTACCATTTATCTTCTTTCCAGCTTCTGAGGTCACAATCCAAGAATTATTCTACAACTTTTATACCAAGGGGTTTAATCAATCCAATCATTCTTTTGTCATCATCTTTTCTTTAAGTTCTCATGTGTGTGTTTGTGAAAATATGTCTCTCTTTGAATTCCTTTATCTGCTGCCAGCATGCTCTTCGTTAATGCTTAATCCTTTAATGTTTTTCTCTACTTCTCATCCTATTTGTCTTCCTATTTCTCTTTAATATGATTGTGTTATTGTATGACTGACTATGACTTACTTATGATGCTAACACAAATACATAGATTTTTCCTGCGCAGGGCTTATCTTCATGTTGTCGAATAGAAATCAATTGATGTCAGCGAAGCACCGATCACTAATCCCATTGAATAAAACCCAAATTACATTAAAATGGTGGAGGGGATATCGTGCCTTTAAAAGACACACGTTTAACCCCTTCCTTTGTGCTTTGCTTCAGGTTTTTCAATATTTATTGAAATTGACAAAATCAACAATATGATGTTTTTTCTTTTTCGACTAACATACTCAACTTGACTATTCTTGAACTCAACTTTGACTGACTAACTCAAGTCGATTCGACTATCCTCCATGCAATATTTATATGTGTAGAATTTTACACTCATTGTTTCTTTCACATGACTTATAACTAAGACCCATTTGTTATATTAAAGACAGTTACCATGACTCAGAGTTTTTAGAATTCAAACTTCAATTTCAAACAGTATATGAATGTACTTTAATGATAACATTCCAAGGTGACACCAAATTATATATCATTGGAATATGATTTGCATGGCATTTCAGAAGTCGACCCACCACTAGTGGAAAGTTCGACCGACAGGCATATTGTGGACCACGTCCTTGGCACTTGCCGATTTTACAAGCTATGGTTGGTCATTCTCGTCTTCAGTAGATCTGGTCAATCTTCAAAGCATTATTTTACAATACCATTTCCAGCATCCTAGATTCGTTCATATTCAACACAATAACCAGTCGACCGGTAGTAGATTAGGTTGTGGCTCGACCTAATCGAATGGGTTAAAATTTTTCTCGACAATGCAATGTATTCTTGAATGGTCGATGCCCACCTAGTTGATTTCCATTGTGGTCGCACGTGCCTTAATTTCTTGATGCAAAGTCATCAAACCCTCGTGGGAAGGATGCATCTATGACTCTGGTCAATTTTTAATAGTAGATGACTCATTGTCGACTTACAAGGTTGGTCGCATCGACTCTCACCATGCAATCAACCAAAGATACGACAGAAGAGTAATCTTGCTCACCCTGACATCCACACCAACAAAATTGCCTTCTCCTTATAAGCATGAACATTTTCAGCTACATCTTCATTCACAACATTTATTATTTGTAGTCTTCGTCCATGCAGCATCCACGGTAATCCATTGACATGGAATTCATGAGCACCAAGCGATCAATCCTGCTAATTTGCAAGCCTTTGCTATTTTCTTGATCTTTCCATCTTGTCTAGGGTCAAACCACCTCCAAGATCATCTTTTCTTTATTCCCATGAGCATTCCAAGAAAATATCTCTGGATTCAAATCATGGGACAATGGAACCAATATGTTGTACTTCATAAAATTGGGGCAAGCATCCACCAGAGAGGCTACATTGGAACGCATATCAACACACACATCCCAAGAAAGAAGGAAATAAATATGGGGAAGGAATTTCATTCCAAGTTTGTATTCTATATTTAGGATTATTTATAGAATAGGTAAATGGTTGGAGCCTCCAACTAATTTTTGTTTAGTTACATTTACCACTAGTTACAAACATTTACTTAGCTTTATCCACTTATTACATATATTCTTGCTTTATTATATATTATCATGTAGTCTAATGTCTAATAACATATATGTGATGACTATTAGGGTCTAAGAGGCCCCCTCAACTGTCAGATTGATTTAAGTGGAAGGACAGGATAAGAAAGGGTTGAGATCTAAGATCTTGATCACCCGAATTTTCGTCAACCATTGGATCGAAATAAATGGAAGGATAGGATAAGAAAAGATGGAGAGTTGTTGGATTTAATCCAAGGCAAAGATGCATCGCAGACAGATCAAACCATTGATCTAATATCTTGATCAATGAACAACATTCATTTCGGGTCTAAAGATGTGAGGAGGTTACCCTCTGGAGAAATCACTTCGAGAGTTTCAATTTGAGATTTGAAATCCCCGAACCCCGGAGAGTCGGAGAGCCGAACTAAATCTCGATCATCCGATCATTCAAAATAGATCTTAGTCATTAGATCATCCAGAGTAAATCTCAAGCATTGGATCATCTGAAGTGGATCTGGGCTGTCTGATCCAGAGTGTCAGTTTGAGAACTGAAATACCCGAAGCTCGAAGAGCCAGAGAGCCGAAATAAATTTTTGAACATTGGATCATTCGAAGAAGATCGAAGTCGTCAGATCGTCTAAAGAAGATCTCAAGCGTCGGATCATCCGAAGTAAATTTCAGCCGTGAGATCATTCTAAAGTGGAAGGACATGATAAGTTAAGGGGCACGTTAATCTCAACTGCCAATAATTGAGCACTCAGATCTACGATCGACAGGGCATATTGGACCACCCCGATCTTTCTTCCTTTAACCGTGGGGGGGGGGGGTGTCTGAGTTGGTGGTATTTTCCATGTGGAACCCTCATACGTGTCACCTTCCTATCAACTCGGACCCCCCTCACTCATTACCACTTACAGCCTAACCCGCCCTTTGAATAAACCACCAAACCACTCATACATACCACCTCCGCGCTTTGATGTCACACTCCACTACCGCACTCTGCCTCCACACTCCACTACACTGACTACATGTCTCACCCACATCAGCAGAACAACTCAGCAAGGACATGTGGCAGACCACATCAGCAAGGACATGAGTCGCCTGATCTGAAAGATCACTTTTGGTGTATTCTCAACCATTGATCATAGTACAATGGAAGGATAGTGTAAGTTTGAAAAGTTGAAATCCTGAAGTTTTGAAGGGAGAAGTTACAACAACCATCCATCCCAATGTTAGATTAAGTCCTAGCCATTGGATCGAACAATGAAAGGATGAGTGTAAGGATCAAATCTGACCATTGATTTGTTTCTGTGAAATAAACCATCTGATCTGATCCGTCCATTTAGGAGCACCGTCAAGATCGTGAGATCAAGGGTCCCGTCACATTTTGGGGATTGAAGGTGCGTGAACTTTAAAAAGTTGAAGGCGGGCCAAAATCGAAACCGTGTTTTTGGAGAAAGGACGTGTGGAGGCTCATAGTGAATTGCGGGGCGAAAAGTGGGTTGCCCTCAAACCACCTTTGGCCGTGCTCGCAATTGCATGGTCACATGATAGCATCACCCATGGTCACATCAACAGAAGATAGTGGAAGGAGCTAACGATGTCAGGATCCATCTCAGAGTATAATCCAACGACGCTCTTCAAACCGAATCTGGTTGAAGGGCTATTGTTTCATCTCGTCATTTCTTGATCAGTTACACTAACTGAATCATTGTTTTTGAGCAGTTGAATCATTGTTTTGGGGCATTGGAATCATGGCTCTTGAGCATTTTGAGATTCTCGACATTGAGCGTTGGAGATGTAGAGTGTAAGGGATGATGAGAGCATGAATAAATGAAAGATGCAAAGACAAAGAAAGGTTGTTTTTTCTTGATAAACAAGTTGAATTGTATGTAATCAAGTAGAGAGGATGAACAGAGTGAAAAAGATGCAGAGATGAAGAAAACAAACTAGACAGAGAAGAAATGGTGAAAACAACAAATTGTACAAGAATCTAAGAGCATGAGAAGAACAGAGGAAGAGAAGATGGAAAGAAACAACAAGTGGAGACAAGCATGAACAAACAGAACTAGACCATAATTGTAGAACATAGAAGAACTGGTAAATGTTGAAATGTTTGTATTATTGTAAGGTACTATTCACGCAAAGTTTTAGAAAACATGGTGGTAGGATGGTGCTAGGGAAGACTATTGTCCTCAGAGTGTCAAGTGGGTGCTTGAACACAGGGGGTTGTAGCTTCCATCTGGTTGCAGCCAGAAAAATCAGGGTGGTATGATGGTGCAAGGGAGAACCATTGTTCTTTGTTATATAGGTTGGTGCCTGTGTGACTGGAATTTGGTGCTTCCACTCAGTTGGTGCTGGAACACTCAGGAAGCTGGTGTTTCATTCTAGTGGGTGCTAGAGGAACGAGACAGTTGGTGCTCTCATCAAGTTCCAGCTTACTAAAGAAGAGGTTGTAGCCTCATTTTGAGTTGGTGCTCAAAGAAAGTTGATGTACAAAACTTAAAAGACTTCCTATCATTCCAAAAAGAAGAGGTTTTCTCCCTTTATGGGTTTCCTCATGAATATCTGTCTCTGTGTATATCATGTGTGTGATTGATGTTTATTATTTACATGGTTCATGACTTGAATAATATTGATGATCACTTGAAGAAGGTTAATAACATTTTAATAGGCATAATTTTTTTTAAGAGGAGTAACAACTGATTCACCCCCCCCCCCTCTCAGTTCTCTTAGTATTTCCAACAATTGGTATCAGAGCGGGTTCCTTTTATTTAAAGGTAGATCAGTAAGCTTAAACATGACAAGTCATGAAGGAACTTCAACCAATAAGGCCCCCCTGTTCAATGGAACAAACTTTGCCTTCTGGAAAGTCAGGATGAGAACCTACATAATGGATTTAGGTGCAGATGTCTGGGATGTGGTAGAGACTGGTTATGTAAAGCCAATTTTACTAGCTAATAAGGATGACAAGCTAGAATTCAACTTCAATGCTAAGTCTATGAATTGTATTCTGAGTGGGCTTGCAGAAGAAAAATTTGTAAAAGTTATGCACTTAGAATGTGCCAAAGAAATGTGGGACACACTCATTAGTAGTTATGAAGGTAATGAGAAGGTAAAGGATGTCAAGCTTCAAACCTACAGATTACAATTTGAACAACTAAAAATGAATGAGGATGAAATAGTTAATACATTTTTCTTAAGATTTGAGAAGCTTGTGAATTCCATGAAGAGTCTTGGTGAGAAGATTGAAGATGTATTTTTAGTTCAGAATATTTTAAGATCTCTACCAAATAGATTTAATCAAAAAGTTTCTGYAATCGAAGAACTGGATKATATTAAGACTTTGTCTATTGATCAACTTCTATGAACTCTAACTTCTTATGAAATGAGTATTAGTAAGGATAAACCCACCTCTAKAGAAGCATCATTTAAAGAAGATAAAAATGAGGATTCTGAGCCTGATGAAATTGAAGCAAAATTTGTGAGAAGACTAAAGAAGGGATTAGACAAGTACCAAGACAAGTTTCCCTTCAAATGTTTTAACTWTGTAAAGATAGGTCACTTTGCATCTAAGYGTCCACACAAGAATAAGGACCAAAACTCTGAAGGTGAAGAGAAGTACAAATCCAAGAGATTTGGTAAAAAGAAAAGTTTATGTGTAAACAATGATGACTCTTCAGGAGACACATATAGTGATTCTTCTTGTGAAGATAAGGTTAATGACTTTATGCTTATGGACAAAGAGGATTATGATAATAAAAGCACAGGAAGTGATGTTAATGATGAATAAGTTGTGGTTGACTTGGAAATAGAACTGATCAGTGCCCTAGAAGAAATTACTAGACTCATATTTAAGAAGAAAAAACAAAWAACAATTGCTGATATAGTTCGAGAAAGATAGTAAAAAACCTGATAAAGACTTTTCCCTGTTAAAAGTGGAATTAGAAGAGGCAAATAAAATAGAAGGCATTTTGAAACAACAGTTATCAGAGAAGAAGGAAAGATGTGAAGCCTTGGAATACGAAGTAGTAAAAACCAAGAAAGAGATGGAGAAGCTTAAAGCATTATATCTCCAAAATATTCCAAGCATTAAAGCCTCAACATAACTAAATGACATTATGAGCAAACATATATCTCCTTTGTTGAAGACTGGTTTAGGCTATGTAAGTGGTTCAAGCAACAAACAACCAAAAAGCAAAGAGCCAGTAAAGATTATCAAGTTCCAAGTCAGCAGACAATTAGACCATGTGAGTACTCCACCACCAAAAACTAATAAAGACAAGATGATCCCTGATAAAAAACAAAGATATCAGAAGATGAAGCAACAAATTACAAGAAGAAGGCCATCCTTCATGTACCAAAATTTCTTCCATGGTTACTGTTTTTACTGCTCTAATTTTGGTCATAAGATTCCAAATTGTCAAATTAAGTTTAGAGGCATGCAACTGAGGAGATCAAGAAATAAACAATCTTTACAACATAGAACTAAACAACCAATGAGTAGACAAAGTTGCACCAATCACTTAGACCTATTGAACAATGAGCTTGAATGTTATAACTGTCATAACTTTGGCCACAAAGATGCAAACTTCCATCTGAAGAATTATAAAGAAAATCCAAGGATAAAACCCTTAGATAGAAATGACAACACATCGAAAAAGAAAGATAGTGAAAAATGTAGTCTAGTACTTTCAGCTCAAAAACAAAAGAAGCCTTGGTATATAGACAGTGGATGTTCCAAGCACATGACTGGAGAGAAGGATAAGTTTTTGTCTATAAGTAAAAGAAAAACATGAAATGCGACCTTTGGAAATGATAAACCAGGTAAAATCAAAGGTAAAGGGATGGTTTTTTGAGTAATGGCAAAGGAAAATCCCAGGATGTTCAGCTTGTAGATGGGCTAAAACATAATTTTTTCAGTGTAAGTCAAATGTGTGACAAAGGATGTAAAGTGGTGTTTACTTTCAAAGATTGTAAGATAAATTCTTTAAACTTAGGACAAGTGGTGGCTAAAGGCATAAGGATGGAAAACAATGTCTATGTTTTGAAAGAAGAAAAAGAAGAATGCCACTTAAGCAAGTATGATGAAAGTTGGCTATGGCATAGGAGACTTGGACACCTAAATTTTGATCATCTAGTCAAACTTAGAAACAATAGGGCTGTAAAAGATCTTCCAAAGATATCAAAGCCATATGATTCTATATGTAAACCTTGCCAAATAGGAAAGCTTACCCAAACATAGTTTAAATCTAAGAACTTTGCATCAACAGAGAAACTGCTTCAGTTAGTACATATGAATTTATGTGGACCATCAAGGAAGGAAGAAACAGGAAAACAAAATTACTTCATGTTGATTATTGATGATTATTCTAGACTTACATGGGTTTCCTTTCTGAAAGAAAAATCTGAAGCATTTGAAAAATTCAAAGTGTTTAAGGCTTTGACTGAGAATCAAATAGGAAAAAGTTTGAAGGTAGTAAGGTCTGATATAGGAGGAGAGTTTAGTTCAAGGGAATTCAAATATTTTTGTGATAAACATGGGATCAAAAGAGAGTATATTATTCCAGGGACTCCACAACAAAATGGAGTAGTTGAGAGGCATAATAGATCTGTTCAGCAGATGGAAAGATGAAAGATGAATGAAAGGAATATTCTTTAGACATATTGGGCAGAAGCAATTCATACAAAAATACATATTCTTAAAAAAGATCATCTCAGGCCACAAAGCGACAAGACTCCTTATGAACTATGGTTTGGAAGACCTGGTTCAATCAAGCATTTTAAAGTTTTTGGAAGTAAGTGTTATATCAAGAATAATGATGAAAATATTGGCAAATATGATGACAGGGATGATGAAGGTATCTTCTTAGGGTATGCTACAAACAGTAAAGGATACATATACTATAATAGGAGGCTGCATAAATTGTTTCATTGCATTGACATACAAGTTGATGAAGAGATCCCGGTATGAGATGTAAGCAGTGTTGAATAAACAACAAAGGATATAGTTGAAGTTCAAGATGATCGGTCCAAGAATCAGAAAAATAAGACTCTGAGTCAGATGAAGATACAAATACTCAGGCAGACTAAAATCAATAGACAACATCAAATCCTTCCTCTAGAATTACTCAAAAGAATCATCCTGCAAGTCAGATAATTGGTGAGAAAGACAAAGGTGTACAAACTAGGAGAAGGATAATCAAAGACACCGAGAAATCACATATAGTCTTCATATCCATGGTGGAACCCAAGAACTTTAATGAAGCCAATGAAGATGTAAATTGGTTAAAATCAATGAATGAGGAACTAGATCAAATTGAGAAGAACAATACTTGGGAGCTTGTTCCTAGACCTGCAGATAAGAATGTAATTGGCTCCAAATGGGTGATTAAGAATAAAATGAATGAACAAGGACAAATTGTTAGGAATAAAGATAGATTGGTCTGTAAGGGGTATGCACAAGTTGAAGGACAAGAATTTGATGAAACCTTTGCACCAGTGGCAACATTGAAAGCCATCATAATGTTTCTTGCCTATGCATGTCATAAGAACTTTAAAGTATATCAGATGGATGTCAAGTCAACTTTTCTTAATGGAGACCTAGAAGAAGAAGTATACATGGAGAAACTTGAAGGATTTTCACTGATAGATAATCCTGACTATGTCTGTAAGTTGAAAAAGGAATTATATGGACTGAAACAGGCACCACGAGCTTGGTATTATAGACTGGACAAATATCTATAGGACAAAGGGTTCAAGAAAGGTTATGTTGATAGTAATATATACATTAAGTCTAAAGGTGATGATTTATTAGTTGTTTTGGTTTATGTAGATGACATTATTTTTGGATGCACTAAAGACCCTTCAGTTCAGTGGTTTGCTAATTCAATGCAGACTGAGTTTGAGATGTCCATGATAGGATAACTATCATATTTTGTTGGTTTACAAATCAATGAGAGTTCTGCAGGGATATTTATCTCTCAAAAAACGTATTTGAAAGATATTTTAAAGAGGTTTTAGATGGAAGATTATAAATCTGTGATAACACCTATGGTGGTTGATTGCAAGCTCAGTAAAGATGATATTTCACCTGATGTTGATCAAAGAACATATCGATCAATATTAGGCAATCTTCTGTACATCACAACATCACATCCTGATATAATGCAAGTTGTTGGAATGGTAGGTCATTATCAATATGCTCCTAAATAAAGTCATTTAGCAGTTGTCAAAAGGATATTCAAATATTTGAAGGGTATAATGACTTATGGTCCCTGGTATCCTAGAAATCAGAATTTTCAATTAACTACATATTCAGATGTTGATTGGGCAAACTGTTTGGATGAGAAAAAAAACACCAGTGGAGGTGCATTCTTATTAGGTGATTCGTTAGTAGCATGGCTTAGTAAGAAGCAGGGATCTATTTCATTATCAACTACATAGGTAGAGTACATTGGTGGTGCTACTTGTTGCACTCAGATCTTATGGATGATACAAACTCTTGCAGATGTGAAGGTAACTTATACTGATTCCATTTCGCTTCACTGTGATAACACCAACGCCATTAGTGTCTCAAAGAATCATGTTCTCCATTCAAAGACTAAGAATATACCAATAAAGTATCATTTTCTTAAGGAGCAGGTTACAAACAGAGTTATTCAACTGAATTTCATTCCAACCACAAAACAAATTGCAGACATCTTTACCAAACCCCTAGCCAAGACACCATTTGAATATATCTATCAGAAGCTGGGTGTCATCCCTTCTCTCACCTAAGAGAGTACATCCTGTCAGGGGGAGTATGTGTTGGTTGAATATTTGATACCTCCAGAAGGTACTGCAATAGCTCAGTGGGAGCACATTTTCTTTGACATTGATGTCAAAGGGGGAGAAAATATGTGGTATGGATGCTACAGTTGGAGGTCTAAGTAGAACAGTGCAGCCTTTCAGGGTTTCCATCAATGCAAAAGGGGGATATTGTTGGAATGTTTTACAGGAAGCACGTGCTTGTCATTGATGGAAATAACAACAATGAACCAAACCTCGAGAGCGCAAAAGACGAGAAAGCTCAGAAGAGATAACAGTCCAGAAGTGTAGACGAGGTCCAAGAGACCCGTGAACACCTAGAAAACCTTCTAAGTCAAAAATATCAGAAGCTCAGGAGGAAGAGAGAAAATGGTCGTTGGATCACCTATCTAGAGGACCAAAAACCATCAAATTTATTTAAGTGGAAGGACAGGATAAGAAAGGGTTGAGATCTGAGATCTCAATCACTCGAATTTTCGTCAACCGTCGGATCAAAATAAATGGAAGGATAGGATAAGAAAAGATGGAGAGTTGTTGGATTTAATCCAAGGCAAAGCTACATCACAGACAGATCAAGTCATTGATATAAGATCTTGATAAATGAACAACATTCATTTCGGGTCTAAATATGTGAGGAGGTTATGCTCCAGAGAAATCAATTCGAGAGTTTTAGTTTGAGATTTGAAATCCCCGAAGCCCGAAGAGCCAGAGAGATGATAATCTCGATCATCCGATCATCCGAAATAGATTTGAACCATCAGATCGTTCAGAGTAAATCTCAAGCATTGGATCGTCCGAGGTGTATCTAGGCCGTCTGATCCAGAGCGTCAGTTTGAGAACTAAAATACCTAAAGCCCACAAAGCCGATGTAATGTACCTCAAAATTTGCATAATTTTTTTTTCTTCCTTATTGTTCTTTTATTTGGGTACTTTGAGTTGATACTATGTCTTTAAAGTTTCAGTCATTCCTCAACCATAATGCACAACAGTCTTTTTTCCTTTTACTTCTCTAACCGATTTTAACATACTGTCACCTCTTCCTATTTCGATATTGAGTTATATATATGATCATAGGTACATAGTTAGGGATACCTTGTTTTCATTGCAACTTGGTATTACCCACCGTTTTCATTTCCAAAACCCACTTTATGTTATGGGGTATAACTACTTAGAACCACTATTCTATAAAAGCAATGGTCATAGATGTGAGGCCTCATGACAATCACAGTTGTATAAATATTATTACAGGGTCTACAAGAAGAGGTTAACACTATTTAGAATACTTGTAAACAGACACTTTTGGGTATAAATTCGAACACTAATCTATACAAATGAATTAAGCGTGCAGAGGCTAAACTTGAGTAGGTTATGGTTAATGTAAAGGTAGTTGGGTTCAACATATAACCGGTGTAACAAGGTGATAAAAGAATTAACCCTAAGTAGGCCATCTGGGTTCCTCGCCATTAATTTTCTTAGCAAACGATACAGGTCGGAACCCTCTCATATTAAAGGCCTGTCTGCAACATTTAAGGCACTCTGAGATAAGTCTAATCGTTTCAAAGTTTGAACGACGTGCCCCAATAAAATGTCAGCACTCACCATTTGTTCATGTGGCCAAGTATGATTCCCACCCATCCTCCATTACTCCATACAAAAGGGTATTCCATAGCTTTCACTTCATTCCAGTCTTGGCTTGGTGAAGGAAAATGGAACGCTCCAGACTAAACCCTGTTTTAGTTTTTCCATCATAGCATCGTGGTCATGCTTCTGTGAAATTAGACCTTGTTCCAGGTGGGAGAGTTCTTGGAAGCATACTCCCCAATGGAAAACCCCGTGTGAGGTAAGTCGACTTGGATGTTCCTGTCATTTTGCATTCGGGCATTTTTGTCTCATCGAGTAGTTTCTGTAAACTCCCGTTCACGGTCAGATTCCTAGGTAGCATTCTTGTTTTATATTGATGTTACTATAGAAAAAGGGGAAATCGGTGGTGCTCTAGTAGGGTTTATGTTTTTTCATAGTTTACCCTCTCTTTGTACTGGATTTTCTGTCAATACGGAGCCATATTCCTCTTGTGGAATGTCTTATCCCGATGTCTGTTGTAATCATGCATCCGAGATATTCTATTTTATTTATTTTCTTAATTGAACTTTTGTATTGGGTTTGGCTTCCTCCGTCGGTTAATTCCTAGTTGATAGAGTTTATAACCGACTTTTCCTGAGTGTAATAGACCTCTTAGTATAGTGTTGATCTTGAAAAATTTCTGTGTTTAAACCTTAAGTTCACTAGTATTATTATACTGATTATAGGTGTCATTCTAATGTTCAGAAGTGGTTTAATCCTTTCTGTTTATATTTAGACTGTTACACTGGATTGTTATTTACTATTACTTTACGCTCATTATATGCATGTTATCCCTGTTTATGATTTCTTTGGAATAAATACTGGTACTCGTCACTAATGATGGGCCCCTTTGATATGCGGGGGTACCCATCAAGGAGGCACAAACTCCTCTTCCCTTTTCGGTTTGGGAGGCACATGGTTTGGCGTAATGGCAAAGGGTATAAAATCCTCCATTACAGTTAAGTTCATCATTGACTCCTTTCTCATTACGTTTTGTTCTTAAAAATGATTATGTTATTATTGTCGGATATTTTTTAATGTTTCACCTTATTTCGTGCAGGGTGTGATCACGTCGTGGCAGGGGAACACCCTCTTCACTCTTTCAAGAGGTACTCAGGTTCCAACTACAAAGCCCCTCCGTCTAAGTTATTATGGGTTACATGCATCGATGATCAAGGCTACATCTCGTTCTTAATACTTTAAAGATATTTCGTTTCCCAGTTCTGTATTAGTTGTTTTTAAGGGTGCACCCTAATTTGTATTAATGACTGGTACTTAGATAGTAAGCCAAGCTTGTGCCTGGTTGGATTCGTGATATCTAGAAAACTGTTTCCTTAAATAATTATGAACATTATGTATTGGGTTTATTTGCTATGGATATCATTGAAGTAACATTATTTGGAACTAAGATTTCTGTGTTTAACATCCTCCTCTATATTTCCGAAAGATTGGTTTGTCAAAACAGAGTTGAATTCTTTTCTTGAAATTGTTCTAGTTAATTTCCCATAATTCATATTATTATTCATTACACTGTCGTCCCCATATGGTTTAGCTATGCATGGTATTAAACCTACGACTAGCACAATAATCCTGTGTTTAAGGGGGGGTTCGTTCCCACTGGTACTGTGCGATTATATTCAAGCCTTCCAAGTTTTTGTTTAAATTCAGACACTTATTTCTGATATAAAAATGGTAATGGTAGGTGTTTAACCTAAGCCTCATTTTCCGCATTTGTAATTGTTTTTCTCTCATATGATTACTTTACTCGTTCATATCATATATCATGTCTTGTCCTGAATTAACATATTGCACTGTAGCTACGCTATGTAATTAATACTTAACTTTTGTTCCTACTTCAGCCATTAGTCAAGCATTTTATCGATCTCCTCACCAAAATTAAGATAGTTTTGTTCCTACCATGGAACTACTAAAACCATACTAAAGTACCTATACTCCAAATTTTTTATATTGGGGTTTGTGGAGTTTGCTGAATTACTTTCCTACAAATATGTTTTTATATATATATAGTACCTGACTATGTTATAGTCAGTTTACTTCAGCGTCACTGTATCATTTATAAAGATTACCCATTATATAATGTATCTCTATTCATATTATACCTATACAGGTCTAAATGCATATCGAATATAATCTCAGTGTTGTAGGGTATATTTTCTTAGAGTTTGAACTTGTATACTTACTAGTGGAGGATTACTGTATACTAATTTTTTTTTAAGTAAGAAGAATAATATATTAAAACCCTTCCAGAGGCAAAAAGGAGAACCAAAGTATAGATATAGTCATGCTGTAATTACTGGACTGCCCCAATAGAGGGGAAAGCAGCCCAGTCAGCAGATTAGTCAGCATAAGTAAAGTAATGAACTATAAAGAGTAAAGTCCTAGATAGCCTGGACATCAGTTTAAACTAAAACCAACTGACACGACCTCTAAAAATAGCAAGGGCCTAAATGCCTGACATGTAACCTGGCGAGGTGGCATGGAGATCCTCGGTCCAAGGTTCCTCCTCGACATACGTCGCCCCGTCCGCCCATTGCACCTCGACTTTCTCTTTGGTCTCAGTTCCAAAGTTATTCTTCATGGTATCCTGCAACGGTCGCTTGACAGAATTCACCTCCTCTACCATGGTCTCGCGCCCATCCCGTTTGCATTGTGACATCTCCACCATTGGTATCTACACAGGGTTCTTGCTCCGAGGTCGCGTGCAACATGACCTTTCCGTCTTCGGTTCCTGCACATGGTTCCTTCATAGAAGTCACTCCTGCCGGGTCCGAGTGGAGAGCCTCGTGCATAGAGGAGAGGAGCTGAAGGAAGAGCGCCACCGTTTCATTTGTAGTTTGCAAGCGAAAGTGAAAATCCTCCACCCCCTGGCGGAGTTCAAAGACTAAGCCGTAAAGGATGGAAAGGTTGTCTTTGATCTTCTTTCCATTGATGGAATCAGAGGATGGGTGCCCATTGTTCCCATGCTTTCATGAAGAAGGTGGCTCGCCTCCTAAGTTCCTTGGAGAAGCCGAGAGTGGTGTAGGGGTCAGTTCAGCCACAAGTGGGGAGAGGAGGGGATGCGAGGATGAACAAAGTGGCCGGGGGATAATTGCTAGGAAGTTGAAGTGCATTATCGACGGAGCGGGAGGGGTAGTGATGTGAGGCTCAGCTTGGAGGTGAAGGGAGGAGAAGGTGGAAAGTGGATCGGGAGCTGAAATTGAAGGCCGACAAGGTCTCCAGGGAGAACCTCGCCGTGGCCTCCCTCTTGGTCGCGACTTATGGTTAGGCATATGGTGCATGTAGCAGAGGCAGAAGGTCTGGGGGTGAATAGGAGCCACTGGGAACCAGAAGATTCTAGCATGAGCAGGCCATGGAAACGAAGGGGGTAGCCCTTCAGACCACCAACAGAGACAATGGACTGAAACCAGGAGCAAAGCCATGTGAAAATGAATATTAGTAGAGACTGACTACATTAAATCCCTTTCCCATCATGATTAGAGATATTTAATGCCACAGGAGGGTGGCGGGCAGTGGCACAATCCCGTCACATGGCTCCATGCCCTGTTGGCTGGAGCCAGCCTCCATTATGTGCCATGTGTACACCACTAACACCCCATCAGGGGAGAACATCTGTCGTCCCAGCTTTGCGGATATACTACCGGAGAATGGGGTGATCAGGTTCTAGGGCTGAATTGCAGAGGAGTTTCAGCCCGCTCTAGTTGGTGCCCATATTAGATAGTTCATCCGCAACATGATTCGCCTTTCTTCTAACGTGGGCTGGGATGATGGCCAGATTTAGTTGCAGTGAATCAGTGGTAATATGTAATCCATGCAGAAGTATCCAGCTAGGTGATATTTTGTTCAGGTTGGTTCCATTTAAAATTTTCCGCAGCAAGTTGATGATGATTTGAGAATCCCCCTCCATATTAACTTGGTGAAATTATTTTTGATGGCCAATTGCAGTCCCTTGGTGAGACCCCAAA
>ML790895.1:0-11110 GCA_009831015.1 Picea engelmannii | reverse complement strand
TCCTTCTTTTTCACAAAGAGAACTGGTGCTCCCCAAGGTGAGACACTCGGTCTGATATACTCTTTGTCCAACAATTCCTGTAATTGTATTTTTAATTCTATTAGTTCTGGTAGACTCATCCGGTAAGGCGCCTTTGAGATAGGAGCAGAACTGGGTAATAGGTCTATGGATAAGTCTATTTCCTTTCTAGGGGGTAATTCTGGTATCTCATCCACAAACATGTCTCTGAAATCACGTAGGACAACAAAGTCTTCCAACTTTGTCTTATCCTCCTTTCCTGCTAGATTCGTCACTTGGATGGCATAAACTTGACATCCCTTTATCATACATTTCTTTCGTTGCATCGCTGAAATTTGTTTGATTGATACTGGTTTTGGTATACCTTGGGCTTTCCTGGTAGTGTTGGAATAATCCTTATAGCTAAGCATCTTTGTATAAAAATTTAATATTTCTTTGTGTCGTTCCAACCAATCCATCCCAATAATCATATCGTAAGATCCTAGTGGTAGGATGTTCATATCGGTCCTTATAGTTTGACCATCTATGATGAACTCCAAATCTGAAATATAGTCAATTACTTTCCTTTTAGTACCTGTCGCTAGTTGCACAAGCCATGATTTTCCGTGCTTCAGTCTCTTAAGTTTATCTGACTCTACTACCTTCGAAGTAATATAGCTTAATGTTGCTCCGGGGTCGATTAAAAAAGAAATTTGAGTGTCATGGATTTTACCTTCGATTTCTACCACTGAGGATTGGTGGTTATCTTATCAGTCATCGATGGATGCATTTATCCGATGTAGGCTCTTTCCCACATATCCCACTGTCGAGGCTTCTTGTAGGTTATGAATCACAGTTTTGTTTGTTGAACTCAAATGTGGGCAGTTTTTCCTGAGATGAGGCTCTCCACATTCCCAACACTTTAATGGCTCGTGGGAGTTGTCCCCAAATCTCTTTGTTCCCAGGTTTACCGGTTTTTCGCTGCCTTGCGTGTTCGGAGGATTGGAGTGAAAATCCCTTCTCGGAAAACTCTTTTTTGTATTTCGATAAGGAGTTGGCTGGTACCCCTTCTTCCATTGGTTCATTCGATCTTGTTTCTTATCCTTCTAGGCTTTGGAAAATTCTGCTCACTATTTATACTGGTCATCACACATTCACGCTTTTATGAAAACTTCTCTCAAGGTTTTGGGGTTGTCAAACTCAATTATGTCCTTGTAGGACTATGGTAGACAACTTAGAAATCACTGAATTTTTACTTTATCCTCACGGATGTATGGTATGAACCTTAACAGTTCCAAAAATTTGTTTATAAGGTCCTCCATTGCCATATGTCCAAGTCGTAACTCATAGAAATCCTTTGTCTTCCTGTCATAGTAACGTTTTGAAAGGTATTGTTTCTTGAAATACTTTTTAAAGTCAGACCATTCCAATTATTTCTCCTTTAGGCCCTTGGCCAATTTCAGGTCCTGCCACCAAATGCTGGCCTTTCCTTTCAGGTTGTAGATGGACATTCTGACCTTCATGTTGTTGGAATAGTTGTAGATTTGGAAGTATTTTTTGATGTCCAATAGCCATGCCTCAACTTTCTCTCCTGTATTGGATTCTCCATCAAAGGTAGCTGGTTTAATCTTTTCAAATTCTCCCTCGAGGTGGTCTACTTGTTTTCTTTTTCTATCAGAGTTAGTCTTTTTTTTAGCTGAAGGTGTTCCTTCTGATGAGCTATCCCCTTTTTATATTTCTAGTCCTGAGTTCTTGGAGACCCTTTTGCTGACTTATTCCTCGTGGTTATCGTCCTTTGGTCTTTTCTTGGTCACTATATTGTGCAGTAGGACTTCGTTTATTTCTTGTTGTTCCTGTTGTGCTTTCTTCAATTTTTCATTGTCTTCTTTGAAAATCTGTAGTTCAACAATCAAGTTCCTCATTGTTTCTAACACTTCCGTGGGTGAGCTTCCATCACTGTTCTGTCTTGGATCTCTAGGGAGTCTCTGCTGCGAGTTTTCTCCCATCCTGATTTCGGCATCGTCCTGAGCTGCCATACTTAACACAAAACATAAATAGCTTTCTGATTGTAACTATAAGAATTTTTTGTTAGTTTTACATAAATCAATATATATATATATATATATATATATATATATATACTAAGAAGCTATTGTGGCCCTATTCAGGTCTAGTGTTGTCACCTTTTTACTTTGATACCATATGTAATGTACCTCAACATTTACATATTTTTTTTTTCTTATTGTTCTTTTATTTGGGTACTTTGAGTTGATACTGTGTCTTTAAAGTTTCAGTCATTCCTCAGCCATAATGTACAACATCCTTTTTGCCTTTTACTTCTCTAACCAATTTTAACATACTGTCACCTCTTCCTATTTCGATATTGAGTTATATATACGATCATAGGTACATAGCTAGGGATACCTTGTTTTCATTGCAACTTGGTATTACCCACCGTTTTCATTTCCAAAACTCACTTTATGTTATGGGGTATAACTACTTAGAACCACTTTTCTATAAAATCAATGTTCATAGATGTGAGGCCTTATGACAATCGCCCTTATATAAATATTATTATAGGTTCTACAAGAAGAGGTTAACACTATTCAAAATAGTTGTAAACAGACACTTTTGGGTATACATTCGAACATTAATCTATACAAATGAATTAAGCAAACAGAGGGTAAACTTGGGTAGTTTATGGTTAGTAAAGGTAGTTGGGTTCAACGTATAACCGATGTAACAAGGTGATAAAAGAATTAACCCTAAGTAGGCCATCCAGATTCCTCGCCATTCAGTTTCTGAACAAACGATACAGGTCGGAACCCTCTCATATTAGAGGCCTGTCTACAACATTTAAGGCGCTCTAAGATAAGTCTAATCGTTTCAGAGTTCGACTGACGTGCCCCAATGAAATTTCATCACTCACCATTTGTTCACGTGGCGAGGTATGATTCCCACCCATCCTCCATTACTCCATACGAAAGGGTATTCCATAGCTTTCACTTCATTCCGGTCTTGGCTTGGTGAAGGAAAATGGAACGCTCCAGACTAAACCCTGTTTTAGTTTTTTTGTCTTAGCATCATGGTCATGCTTCTGTGAAATCAGACATTGTTCCAGGTGGGAGAGTTCTTGGAAGAAAACTCCCCGACCGAAAACCCTGTGTGAGGTAAGTCGACTTGGCTGTTCCTGTCATTTTGCATTCGGGCCTTTGTATCTCATCAAGTAGTTTCTGTAAACTCTCGTTCACAGTCATATTCTTAGGTAGCATTCTTGTTTTATATCGATGTTACTATAGAAAAAGGGGGAATCGATGGTTCTCTAGCAGGGTTTAGATTTTTTCACAGTTTACCCTCTCTCTGTATTGGATTTTCTATCGAGACTGAGCCATCTTCGTCTTGTGGAAGGTCTTATCCTGATGTCTGTTGTAATCATGCATCCAAGATATTCTATTTTATTAATTTTCTTAACTGAACTTTCGTATTGGGTTTGGCTTCCTCCGTCGGTTAATTCCTAGTTGACAGAGTTTATAACCGGCTTTTCCTGAGTGTAATAGACCTCTCGGTACAATGTTGATCTTGAAAAATTTCTGTGTTTAAACCTTAAGTTCACTGGTATTATTATACTGATTATAGGTGTCCTTCTAATGTCCAGAGGCGGTTTATTCCTTTCTGTTTATATTTAGACTGTTACACTAGATTGATATTTACTATTACTTTACGCTCATTATACGCATGTTATCCATGTTTATGATTTCTTTGGGTTAAATACTGGTACTCGTCACTAATGATGGGCCCCTTTGATATGTGAGGGTACCCATCAGGGAGGCACGCACTCCTCTTCCATTTTCAGTTTGGGAGGCACATGGTTTGGCGCAATGGAGAAGGGTATAAAATCCTCTGTTACAGTTAAGTTCATCATTGACTCCTTTCTCATTATGTTCTGTTCTTAAAAATGATTATGTTATTATTGTTAGATATTTTTTAATGTTTCACCTTATTTCATGTAGGGTGTGATCACACCATGGAAGGGGAACTCCCTCTTCACTCTTTCAAGAGGTACTCAGGTTCCAACTACAAAGCCCCTTCGTTTAAGTTATTACGGGTTACATGCACCGATGATCAGGGCTACGTCTTGTTCTTAATACTTTGAAGATCTTGCGTTTCCTAGTTCTGTATTAGTTGTTTTTAAGGGTACACCCTAATTTGTATTAATGACTGGTACATAGATAGTACGCCAAGCTTGTGCCTGGTTGGATTCGTGATATCTAGACAGTTGTTTCCTTAAATAATTATGAACATTATGTATTGGGTTTATTTTCCGTGGATATCATTGAAGTAACAGGATTTGGAACTGACATTTCTGTGTTTAACATCCTCCTCTATATTTCCGAAAGATTGGTTTGTCAAAACAGAGTTGAATTCTTTTCTTGAAATTGTTCTAGTTAATTTCCTAGAATTCATATTATTATTAATTACACTGTCATCCCAATATGATTTAACTATGCACGGTATTAAACCTACAACTAGCAAAATAATGTTGTGTTTAAGGGGGGGTTCATTCCCACTGGTATTGTGCGATTGTATTCAAGCCTTCCAAGTTTTTGTTTAAGTTCAAACACTTATTTCTGATATAAAAATGGTAATGGTAGGAGTTTAACCTGAGCCTCATTTTCCGCATTCGTAATTGTTTTTCTCTCATATGATTACTTTACTCGTTCATATCATATATCCTATCTTGTCCTGAATTAACATATTGCACTGTACCTACACTATGCAATTAATACTTAACTTATGTTCCTACTTCATCCATTAATCAAGCATTTTATCGATCTCCTCACCAGATTTAAGACAATTTTGTTCCTAAGACGGAACTACTAAAACCATACTAAAGTATCTATACTCCAAATTTTTTGTATTGGGGTTTGTGGAGTTTGATGAATTACTTATATATATATATATATATATATATATATATATATATATATATATAGTACCCGACTCTGTTATAGTCGGTTTACTTCAGCATCACTATATCATTTATAAAGATTACCCATTATATAATGTATCTCTACTCATATTATACCTATATAGGTCTAAATGCATATCGAATATAATCTCAGTGTTGTAGGGTATATTTGCTTAGAGTTTGAACTTGTATACTTACTAGTGGAGGATTACTGTATATTATAGTCATCTACAAGAAATATAATTTCTCCATAGAAATTGTTACACTTGGCTACAATTACACTATGCAAGCAATTCAGTTTTCTTTTGTTCAACATCTTTAATTGAGAAGATAGTTGTAGACTGTAGTCATCAAACGAACTTTGTCTAGGTTTATGAATGCACGCTAACTTTAAGGATTTCACTATATCCGTAACCAATTCACCCCACAGAGACAAAGATATTGAAATTTAGGTCTAGTAAATAACACACAACAATTATATGATCATTAAAATAGATACTAGGAACCAGTTCAATACATATTTAACATGTACAGTACCATAGATATAAAAGCATTCAGACAGATAGGGGTTAAAGTAGCATATCTAAACTAAACTTGCGGAAAAACAAAGGCAACAACCACGTTCCTCCCAACCATAGAATCGAGCAGCCAAGATCACTTGCACGGTTCACCCCCTAGCCTGACCATGAGTCCATGAGGGAAAACTTGGAAATCCCTCCTTCGCAATGTCCTTCAAACTGGTAGTCTCCCCTTGCCTTACACCCATTCAGTGTTCATAACAGCAAGGGGAAAAAAATCAATAGTTTTCCATTCCAACATACTTAACAGCTTCCTGCCTCCTCACATATGCTTATTTATCAATTTGCCTAGGTCTTTTCCCCCTCCTTTGGGAATTTTTGCAGCTTTCTAAATCCTTGATTTTCAGGGGCTACCAATGGCCAATTCACTGATTTTCCACTTGTAAAAATCAGCCTAGAGGTATTTCCAACATGTTCCCCTCTCATGGAGTCATGGTGAGCTGAATTTAACATGGTTGTCCCCTTTGCCCCCTGTAATCAATATGAAATATTATGTTTTTCATACAAGTGTCATACTCAAATAGCTAGTTGGGACAAATTAGATCTCTGCCCAATAGTCAAAATCATTTATTACAATTATAAAATTCGAAATTCAGAATTGCCATAAATGGAAAAAAAATTCCAATTTCGAATTTACTAAAAACGGAAATAAATTTCCAGCAATTTAAATTCTAAAAAATATTTTTATTTTCTTTATTTTTGGGGATGTCACAACTGAAGAGCCAAAATAAATTTTCGACCGTTAGATCATCCGAAGAAGATCGAAGCCGTCAGATCGTCCGAAGAAGATCTCAAGAGTTGGATGATCCGAAGTAAATTTCAACCATCAGATCATTCTAAAGTGGAAGGACAGGATAAGTTAAAGGGCGCGCTAATGTCAATGGTCGATAATCGGGCACTCATATCTACGTTCGATAGGGCATATCGGACCCCCCCCTACCTTTATGCCTGTAACCATGGGGGGGAGGGGTTCGAGTTGGTGGTATTTTCCATTTTGGACCCTCATAGGTGTCACCTTCCTATCAACTCGGACCCCCCTCGCTCATTACCGCTTATTGCCTAACCCCCCCTCCGAGTAAACCACCAAACCACTCATACATACCACCTCCAAGCTCCGATGTTACACTCCACTACCTGCTACACGTCACACTCCACTATCGCGCTCTGCCTCCACACTCCACTACACTGCCTACACGTCTCATCCATGTCAACAGACCACCTTAGCAAGGACATGTGGCAAACCAAGTCAAAAAGGACACGAGTCGTCCAATCTGAAAGATCACTTTGGGTGTATTCTTAACCGTTGATCATAGTACAGTGGAAGGATAGTGTAAGTTTGAGAAGTTGAAATCCCGAAGTTCCGAAGGGAAAATTTCTGACAGCTGTTCATCTCAATGTTTGATTAAGTCCTAGCCGTTAGATTGAACAATGAAAGGATGAGTGTAAGGATCAAATCTGACCATTGATTTGTTTCTGTGAAATAAACCATCTCATCTGATCTGTCCATTCAGAAGCACCACCAAGATCCTGAGATCGACGATCCCATCGCATTGCGGGGATTGAAGGTGCATGAACTTTAAAAAGTTGAAGGTGGGTTGAAATCGAAACCATGGTTTTGGAGAAAGGATGCATGGAGGCTCGTAGTGAATTGCGGGGAGAAAAGAAGGTTTCCCTCAAACCACCTTTGGTCACCCCCGCAATCACATGGTCATTGGATAACATCATCCATGGTCACATCAGTAGAAGATAGGGGAAGGAGCTAATGATGGCAGGCTCCACCTCAGAGTATAATCCAACGACGTTGATCAAACCAAATCTGATCGAATGGTTGTTGTTTCATATCGTGATTTCTTGATCAGTTATGATTCAATTACACTAATTGAATCATTGTTTCTGAGAGGTTGAATCATTGTTTTGGGGCATTGGAATCGTGGCTCTTCAGCGTTATGAGATTCCTGGCATTGAGCACTGGAGATGTAGAGTGTAACAAATGATGAGAGCATGAATAAATGAAAGATGCCAATATAGAGAAAGGTTGTTGTTTCTCGGTAAAACAAGTTGAACAATATGTAATCAAGTAGAGAGCATGAATAGAGTGTGAAAGATGTAGAGATGAATAACACAAGCTGGACAGAGAAGAAATGGTGAAAACAACAAACTGTACGAGAATATAAGAGCATGAGAAGAATAGAGGAAGAGCATATGGAAAGAAACAACAAGTGGAGCCGAGCATGAATAGACAAAACCAGACCAAAATTGTAGAACAGAGAAGAATTGGTAAATGTTGAAATGTTTGTATTGTTGTAAGGTATTATTCAAGCAAAGGTTTAGAAAATAGGGTGGTAGGATGGTGCTAGGGAGGACTGTTGTCCTCAGAGTCTCAAGTGGGTGCTTGAACACAGGGAGCTGTATCTTCCATCTGGCTGCAGCCAGAAAAACCAGGGTGGTAGGGTGGTGTAAGGGAGAACCATTATTCTCTTCTATACAGGTTGGTGCCTGTGTGATTGGAAGTTGGTGCTTCCATCCAATTGGTGCTGGAACACTCAGGGAGTTGGTACTTCCTTCTAGTGGGTGTTAGAGAAACTAGAGAGTTGGTTCTCTCATCAAGTTGCAGCTTGCTAAAGAAGAGGTTGTAGCCTCATTTTGAGTTGGTGCTCAAAGAAATATGATGTACAAAACTTAACAGACTACCTATCATTCCAAGAAGAAGAGGTTTTCTGCCTTTATGGGTTTCCTCATGAATATCTGTCACTATGTATATCATGTGTGTGACTGATGTTTATTATTTTTGTTGTTCATGACTTGCATAATATTGATGATCACTTGAAGAAGGTCAATAAAATTTTAATAGGCATAAAATTGTTTAAGAAGAGTAACAACTGATTCACCCAACCTCTTAGTTGTCTTAGTATTTCCAACATATTTAATATTAATAATTTAATATTTGGAAATAATGGTTTTAGATAATGTTAGATAGTTGATAGGGATCACCATCCGTCAACAATCACAATCTTGAGCCTGCAAGCCCGAGAGTCCTCTTGTCAATTTGTATATCGCAAAACTCCGGGTGCTTTTTGGAGGACACGGAACAATAGAAGCACAATTTTGAGCCCGCCAGCTCAGGAACGATCCAAAAAGCGGCTAAGTATGGAATGAAGAAGTTGTACATACTTTATAAAATCTCATGTTGATACTTTATAAAAGTACATATTTAATGTGTATAATTATTTATTTCAATATTTTAAATCTAAAATTTAGTAATATCTAACGTACTTATTCTTTAGATTCCTTATTAATGAAATTACCAAATTGTACAATGGTTGTTCCTTATCCACTAGTTGTGTGATCTAGATAAGCAACAAAAAGTTCTCAAGGATTTCTGCTCTAGTATTTCATTTTAACATCATCAACCCTTAATAATATTAAATAACCTTTTTTATTTTTATAACTAAATTACTTTTGAAGGCTCCTTCAAAATTTATAATATAAGTGCAATCTTGAGCCTGCCCAGGAGTCCGCCTATCAATTTGTATATCGCGGAACTCCAACTACTGTTTGGAGGAAACAAAACAATAGAAGCGCAATTTTGAGCCCGCCAACCCAGGAACCCGTGATCCAAAATGTGGCTAAGTATGGAATGAGGAAGTTGTCTATCAGACTCGTGATACAAAAGCATGACTATAAATGTGAACCCGTGAGTCCGCCAACCCGTGCACCTAGACATTTTCAAAAAATAAATGATAATAAACACAGAGATACACAATATAATAATAATAAACACATTTATTATCCCATTCCAAGTTTATTAGATATCACTTCATAAAAGAGAAGGAAGTTTATATCGATCATACATTTAAAAAAAAATGGATTTAACATCCTTTAATAATTTTATGTAATTAAATTGTACAATATTGATATTTAATATTAATAATTTAATATTTGGAATTAATGTTTTTAGATAATGTTAGATAGTTGATATGGATCACCATCCGTCAACAATCACAATCTTGAGCCCGCCATCCCAGGAGTCTGCCTATCAAATTGTATATCGCGGAACTCCAGGTGTTGTTTGGAGGACACAGAACAATAGAAGTGTAATTTTGAGCCCGCGAGCTCATGAACCCGCGATCCAAAAAGTGACTAAGTATTGAATGAGGAAGTCGTCATTTAGACTCGTGATACAGAAGCATGACTATAAATGTGAACTCGTGAGTCCGCCAACCTGCACCTAAACATTTTCGGAAAAACGAATAATAATAAACAAAAAAGATACAAAATATAATATTAATAAACAAAATTATTATCCCATTCCAAGTTTATTAGATATCACCTCATAAAAGGGAACGAAGTTTATATCGATCATACATTTCAAAAAAAATGGATTTAATATCCTTTAATAATTTTATGTAATTAAATTGTACAATATTAATATTTAATATTTTAACATGATCAACACTTAATAATATAAAATAATATTTTTTATTTTTATAAGTAAATTACTTTTTAAGGCTTCTTCAAAAATTATAATATAAGCGCAACTGCTAGCATGGGAGTCCACTTATGAATTTGTATATCGTGGAACTTCGGGTGCTGTTTGGAGGACACAAAAAAATAGAAGCGAAATTTTGAGCCTGCCAACCTGGGAACCCGTGATCCAAAAAGTGGCTAAGTATGCAATGAGGAAGCCATGAACCCGTGAGTCTGTCAACCTGCACCTAGACATTTTCGGAAAAACGAATAATAATAAACACAAAGATACAAAATATAATAATAATAAACACAATTATTATCCCATTCCAAGTTTATTAGATATCGCCTCATAAAAGAGAACAAAGTTTATATAGATCATACATTTAAAAAAATGGATTTCACATCCTTTAATAATTTTATAAAATTAAATTCTACAATATTAATATTTAATATTAATAATTTTTTTTTTTTAAACTTAAAATTAACTATTCTTATTTTCAAATTTTGATAATTTTATTTGAAATTTAAATAAATAAAAAAAAAAAATGATTTTTAACTATATTTACCATAAACTTAAAGATTTTAAAATTCAATTATGAAAATATTAAAAAAAAACACAATTATATTAAATTTTATATTCTTATAAAATTAAGATAAATTTTATAATAATGAAATTATTAATAAATAAAAGTATTATAAATTTTTTATTCATTTTAATTTGAATAATTAAAATTATTTAAAAAAAATACATGTTTAAAATTAAAATAAATATCTAGATTTTATTAAAATATCTATGAAAGTTAATGGTTATATGGAAGTTTGAGATCATAAAGTTTAAATTTAGTTAATGTTTATTAAAATATGTAAGCTAATGATTATATGGAAGCTTGAGATAGTAATTTAGAAGTTAAATTTTAAAAAAATAAAGGAAGAATTACGATAATTAAAGTTAATGGTATCATGAACATTTCATTTTAACATGATCAACCCTTAATAATATAAAATAATCTTTTTTATTTTTATAACTAAATTACTTTTTAAGGCGTCTTCAAAATTTATAATATAATCGCAATCTTGAGTCCGCCAACGCGGGAGT
>ML790894.1:543007-554986 GCA_009831015.1 Picea engelmannii | reverse complement strand
GTTTTCATAAATGAAAATAAATACACTTCCATATTCAAAAATAAAAATATAATATTTAATTATAGTATATAACTATATATATATTATTTTATTAAAAAAATAAGCTACCTAACCTTTCTGTTTGCAGCCGTGCATATATCAAATCAGTAAGTGAATCTCGTGAATCCCTCCTCTGTCTTACGCGAGCACACTCACAAGAGACATTGGAAGCTTGTTGAAACTTCAATGGGAAGTGACGTCATCGATCGGCCATGTAACATTGATTAAGTTTCCAACTGCATTTTTTTTATTGTACTTTATATTTATATTATAAATATAAATTGATCTTTACAAGTGTTCCAATACATATTGATATCCAAAACATATTCAGTGGAACCCCATTCCACTGTGTGACAAAACAGACTTATAACCCCCATTACATGTGCTAAATCCGCTACATGAGACTAATCATCCACGATGAACAGTCTAGTCATAAGACAAGTCCCATTTATAAGGGCAACAAAAAGTATAGAATAATATCACAGTGCTACTAGTAAAAACACTGAGCATGCAAAGTCCCGAAACTGATCTTCTAGTAAAGTTGAAGTAAACATCGAGGACCCTCATGTTCCTCAACACACTGAAAATAGATAATCTTCCCAGGATCCTTTAGTAACTCCTGTTTGAAAAGGTTGTCTGCCACTTTGTTATCTTCTTTGTATACATGTGCAAAGGAAATTTTATGGAATTGTTTGATTAATCCCAATAGTCTATCCTTCCAGCAATCCAAAGATACAACCTGAAGACGACCTTTGTCCCTCAACCAATCAATGATGACCTTAGAGTCTCCCTGAACATGAATAGCCTAAATGGATAACCGATAAGCCAGGGTAAGGAGGGTCCATGCTCCCAACAGTTCTGCTCTTGTATTCATACTCGGCCCACAATTGAGAAGCCATTTAAAACAATACTGCTCACTAATATTTATAACTCCTCCATCTCCATTATTATGTCCCGTTGATGAAGTCGCCCCATCAAACCAACCAATCGTGCCACCCACTACTTGATAGGATAACCCTTTTTTTTTCCAAGAAACATCAATTGGCTTTACTTGAAAATCCCTCATAGCAAATAATTCACGATGCACCACCTTCTGAACAGTTAAAACATTATCTTAAAAAATCGTTGAATTCCTTTTCCTCCATATAGACCAACAAATAAGCGTCGGGAATGATGAATGTAAAGAGTTATGTTTAATCCACATATTAAAACACTCCGCTAAAGTATATGCATCTATTAACATTGTAAATCAAAATTCACATGAATCTTTAATGAAATTGCTTTGATGAAATTGTTTTGGGGTTTTAAAACAAATGCTATGATTGATGGTTATGTCGAGTAATGGATAGTATGTAGACTTAATATTTAAATTGTTATTTGTTATTTAATTTTTTTATTTTATAAATCAAAATTAATAATAATTTTTATTAAAAAATATTATAATTATTAAAATAAATAAATAAAATAAAATATATTTTTATTTTAAAAGAAAATAAATGTTAAATTATGTTAGTGTTGCTTGTATTAAAATAAATATTTGAAAATATTAAAATATGAAATATTTTTGAATTTTAATAAANATTATAATTATTAAAATAAATAAATAAAATAAAATATATTTTTATTTTAAAAGAAAATAAATGTTAAATTATGTTAGTGTTGCTTGTATTAAAATAAATATTTGAAAATATTAAAATATGAAATATTTTTGAATTTTAATAAATACTTATAATTGATTTGACATTTTTATGCAATCTGAAAACTATTTATTAAATAAATAAAATTAATTTAAAAATACAAATTTTTACACTCACCATAATTAAAAATACTTAAAACAAACATAGAATTAATGACGTGAACTTTTCGAAGCCTCATGTCTATGGTTTTGTGTAACATGATTACTCCATTGTCTATGTGGCTCTCACTCCAACTATAATTTAGGTAATCCTTATAACAATGTATTTACATGCAGTATATGATGATGACATAAAATGATAAAACTTTATTCTACTATTACATTAAAATTGTATTACATTAAAATTGAAACAATTTTAAGAGGTARATATAATTTTTATTTAAAAATAATAATTATTTAAATAAATAAAATTATTTTTATTTTAAAAGTAAATAAATATTAAATTATGTTATGTGTTATTGTTGTTATTAAGTCAAACTTTATTATTATTTTTAATAATRTTTTTATATATTTATATTGAAAGAAATTTTTGAAAATATTAAAATATTTTTGAATTTTGATTTATATATACCATTTAAAAACTATTTATTAAATAAATAAAATTAATTTAAAAATATAAATTCTTACACTCACTATAATTAATTTAAAAGACTTAAAACAAACATAAAATTAATGATGTAAAACAAGCTTCATGTCTATGGTTTCAAATTTATGGTTTTGTGTAACATTATTACTCTATTGTCCATGTAGCTCTCACTTCAACTATAACTTGAATCTGTTGTTGTCATCTTTTACACTTCAATATTCTACCACTAATTATAACTTAATATAACTTAAGTAATCATTATAACAATATATTTACATAGCGTATATGATGATGACATAAAATGATAAAACTTTATTCTACTATTACAAAAGTATTACTTTAAAATAATTTTAAGAAATATAATTTTTATTTAAAAAAATAATTATTAAAATAAATAAAAAATAAAAATTATTTTTATTTTAAAAGTAAATAAATGTTAAACTATGTTATTGTTGTTTTTAAGTCAATATGCTAGGACTTTGTTATTGTTTTTAATAATATTTTTATATATTTGTATTAAAAGAAATCTTTGAAAATTTTAAAATATTAAAATATTTTTGAATTTTGATTGATACTTATAATTGATTTGACAATTTTTATGTCATCTCAAAACTATTTATTAAATAAATAAAATTGATTTAAATATACAAATTCTTAGACCCATCATAATTAACTTAAAAAACTTAATACAAACATAGAATTAATGATGTGAAGCTTTCTTGTGCAACATTATTACTCCATTGTACATGTGGCTCTCACTTCAACTATAACTTAAGTTTGTTGTTGTCATCATCTTTTACACTTCAATATTCTGCCACTAACTATACTTGGGGAATCCTTATAACAATGTGTTTACATGCATGTAACTCTCACTTCAACTATAACTTAAGCTTGTTGTTGTCATCTTTTACACTTCAATATTATGCCACTAACTATAACTTAGTGAATCCTTATAACAATGTATTTACATGCAGTATATGATGATGATGACATAGAATGATAAAACTTTATTCTACTATTACATTAAAACAATTTTAAGAGGCAAGTATAAACGTCTTTGATGCTAATTTCACTAATTCACTTTTGATTTTCCATTAAATTTAATACGATTCATAAATTTTGAAAGGATTTTTGTGTAATGTATGACATGATTTTATGCGAGAGATTTTATGGATTAAAACTAGTTTTAATTGAATTCTTTTGTTCTAATTAATTATGGCGGGTGGATTTAGATTTAAGAGTCAATTTTCTGGGAGCGTAGTTTTTTTGTTCGAGATATCATTAAAATAACATGACTGCAACAATGAATGGAATAAATTGGACCGCGACTTTGTAGTTGGTATGTGGCGATGCTAAATTGAACATCGTTGTTTTTGCATTTGATCATGATATAGTCTGTTATAAGCCACAAAGACGAGGTTCTTCCCAACTTCTTTGTTAAAATGAATAATTTTAATTACTTGTTTATTTTTTTAACAATAGACAAATTTACCTATAACTTGTGTTTGCAAAGTGTCTACAATACTTATTGAATAGGTTGAAGGTGTTGATTCATTATCTTTCTTTTAACTAGTGGTGTGCCATATTAGTTTATGTTTTTACAGAGAGGTGAATAGGTTGAAGGTGTTGATTCAATATCATGCTTTTAACCAGTGATGTGCCATATCAGTTTATGAATTTCACAGACAAGTGCAATTAGCTCCTCTGCTTCTTGCTCCATAGTATATGCCTCATGCATAATGCAACTTCTTTGTTTTATTGAATTTTGTTGTTTCATAGTGTATGTCTCATGCATAATTCAACTACTGTGTTTTATTGAAGTTTTTTGTTGCATTGGTGTAATGTTTGATCAAAGCACTTTGCTCAAAATTCTCTTATTTGTATGAACAAGATAGACAAGTCTTGCAACTTTTTAATGTAAAAAATGGTATATAATATGGGATTTTAGTTTCATCATTTCTTTGCTTCCTTATAAGCCACAAAGATGAGGTTCTTTCCAACTTCTTTGTTAAAATGAATAGTTTTAACTACTTGTTTATTTTTTTAACAATAGACAAATTTACATGTAACTTGTGTTTGCAAAGTGTCTGCAATACTTGTTGAACAAGATGAAGGTGTTGATTCAATATATTTATTTTAATTAGTGGCGTGCCATATTAGTTTATGTATTTCACGGACAGGTGAACAAGTTGAAGGTGTTGATTCAATATCTTTGTTTTAACCGGTGGCGTGCCATATTAGTTTATGTATTTCACAGAAATGTGCATTTAGCTCCTCTGCTTTTTGATTCATAGTATATGTCTCATGCATAATGAAACTACGGTGTTTTATTAAATTTTGTTGCTTCATAGTGTATGCCTCATGCATAATGCAATTATTGTGTTTTATTGAAGTTTGTTGTGGTATTGGTGTAATGTTTGATCAAAACACTTCGCTCAAAGTTTTCTTATTTGTATGAACAAGATAGACAAGTCTTGCAACTTTTCAGTGTAAAATGGTATATAATATGAGTTTTTAGTTTCATCATTTCTCTACTTCCATTATACAGTAACAAGTATGTTCAATAATTTATACAAAATCACCGATAGTGGGTATTTTTGAAATATTTTGGTATATTCAGTTATTTATACAAAATTAATGATGACATGTTTTTTTATACAATATTCTATTATTTATAGCATTGATAATTATTAGACGAAGTATTGGTTGTGGCGGATATACCAGTGCGGAGGTGTGGAAGCTATATCTGTGCAAACTATATGTTTGTGCCGAAGATGTATCTATGTGGAAGATATATATGTTTAACAATATTTTTTAAGTTAAGCATATGCATAAAAACATTGTGTTCACGTTATATACTTATTTTTTAATATATCTATATAAGTAAAATCATTGAGGTATCTAAAAAGTTAAAATCTTTTGCTATTAATCTTTGTATTATCAACAAAAGAAAATTATTTTATGTAACTATTTTATGTGTGTTAAATAAATATTAATATTTATTTCCATTTTTATAGTAATTTATTTTTTAAGTAAGAAAATTTTTCATATTTATGCATATGAATATATTTTTTATTGGTATAATCTTAAAATCCTAACATATAATTCAATTATTGATAACATTTTCCCCTAAGACACGCATCCACGACTTTATTCATATGCATACCAATATTATATTATTGATAATATTGATAACTATTTGAAGTGTGGAGTTGTGGGACTATATGCATATGCATAACAATATTGTATTATTAATAACATCCATAACTATTAGACTAAGTGTTGGTTGTGCGGGGGATATACATGTACGGGGGTGCATAAGCTATATATGTGTAGACTATATGTCTCTGTCGAAGATGTACATGTGTGGAAGATATATTTGTTTAAGAATGTTTTTTAAGTTAAGCATATGCATAAAAGGATTTTGTTCACTTTGTATACTCATTTTTTTTAATATATATGTATATACATAAAAGCATTGAGATATCTAACAAGTTAAAAACTTGTGTTGTTAATATTTGTTGATTATAACAAAAAAAAGTTATTTTATGAAACTATTTTAGGTGCAAAATAAATATTAATATTTAAAACAATTTAATATTATTTTTTTTTTAAGTAAGAAAAATTTGAATATTTATGCATATGAATATAATTTTTAATCTTAAAATCTTAACACATAATTCTATTATTGATAACATTTTCCCCTAAGACACTCTCATCCAAGACTCTATGCATATGCATATCAATATTCTATTATTGATAATGTATTGATAAGTATTTGAAGTGTGGAGTCACAGGAGTGTATGCATATGCATAACGATATTCTATTATTGATAACATTGATAACTATTAGACTATATGCATAACAATATTATATTATTGATAACAATGATAACTATTAGACTAAGTTTTCATTGTACGGGGGATATTGTTGTGCATAGGTGTGGAAGCTATATCTGTACAGACTATATGTCTGTGCTGAAGATATGTATGTTTAAAAATATTTTTTAAGTTACAAATGCATAAAAGCATTTTGTTCAGTTTGTATACTTATTTTTTAATATATGTATAATCGTAAAAGCATTGAGATATCTAAAAAGTTAAAAGATTTTGTTGTAAGTGTTTGTTGATGATAAATAAAAGAGAGTTATTTTATGTAACTATTTTATGTGTGTACAATAAATATTAATATTCAAAACATTTTTTATATTAATTTATTTTTTAAGTAAGAAAAAATTGCATATTTATACATATGAATATAATTTTTATTAATATATTCTTAAAATATTAACATGTAATTTAATTATGGATACATTTCTCCCTAAGACACTCTCATCCAAGAGTGTACACATATGCATAACAACATTGTATTATTGATAACATTGATAACTATTTGAAGTGTGGAATTGCGGGAGTGTATGCATATGCATAACAATATTCTATTATTGATAACATTGATAACTATTAGAGTAAATGTTGGTTGTGTGAGGATATACCTATGCGAAGGTGTGGAAGCTATATCTGTGCGGACTATATGTCTGTGCCGAATATGTATCTATGCCAAAGATATATATGTTTAACAATATTTTTTAAGTTAAGTATATATGCATAAAAGCATTTTGTTCACTTTATATACTTATTTTTTAATTTATGTATATACGTAAAAGCATTAAGATATCTAAGAATTTAAAAAAAATTGTTGTTAATGTTTGTTGATTATCAACAAAAGAAAGTTATTTTATGTAACTTTTTTATGTGTGTAAAATAAATATCACTATTTAAATGCTCTACACGAAAACGCTATGCGATTGCACAACCCTAGTCATAATCTCCCAATCATGTGGTTCCTAGCCGCAATATTTCTTCTTCTCGCTAGTTGATGGCCATGTTAGGGGGAGACCCAAACCCACCCGAATTTAAGATGGATGCAAAGGCCTTCAATAAATTGGTAGCGACTCTCGGGAAACAATTTTCTTGCCCAACCCATACACAATTTGTGAAAAAGCTAGATCTAATCCCTGAGATTCAGATCTCGCATGTCTTAGCATGTTGTAAAGCCCTCACATATGCTCAAAAAGGACTTATCGACCAATTCACTGGATTATGGCCCTCTCCACAGAAAATGAAAACCTGGCTAGCAAAAAAATGGATTCCCTTGATGAAAGGTAGGCTCAATCACTTCTTTTGCAGGAAGGGTTTCTATACTTTCTTTTTTGAATTTAAGGAACACAAGGATATAATTTTTCGCAATGGGCCTTACTTCATGGCTCCGAGACGAATGCATCTAGAAACATGGACACCAAATTTTGACCCTGGAGTAGATATTCCTACGACAGTTCCAGTCTGGGTAAAGCTACCCCATCTCCCCCTCCACTGTTGGGGTGACGATGTGTTAAAATGCATAGGGAACATATTGGGGAAATACATAGATAAGGATGAACTGAAACCTACCATGTATGCTTGTGCTAGAATCTATGTTGAAGTTGATCTTGAAAAGGGGTTCCCAAAAGAGATCAATCTCACTCTCGATGATTGGTCTCACATCCAAAAAGTGAACTATGAGCAAAGTCCTTTCACGAATATGGCCATTTTTCTCATGACTGCCCCAAATTCCCTCAGGGAGACCTTGCAACCCTGGATGAGGCCAATGAAGGATGACAACATGCAAGGAAAAAGGCTAATAATGGCAAAGAAGGTGGAGCCAAATGCAGTGAAACACCCAAACCCAGCGACGATTCGTCCTCAAATTAGAAAAACTCGAATCCTAATGGAAATAATCATCAAGCAAGTAACCCTAAGAAACCAACTTGACATTAAGAGGCATCGAAAATATATTAAATCCCAACAAAAACACAAAATTAGAGTAGACCAACATAACCTAATGAGTAAATTTCGACAATCTCCAACTCGACACAACAAGACCCAGTTCATATGGAAACATAAGAAGATGAAGAGGAATCATAAGAGAAGGAAGTCAACAAAGATGAAGGAAGCTCGGGAAATCGATCACATACACAAGACCAAATTATAACCAAGGGTAAATCAAAACAAACATAGGAGGAAGGAGACTCTGAAAAAATTAGCAGAAAGGTACGAACACAGTCAACCAAGGACTCCAGAGAAGAGAACGTCAACAAAGAAAAAGAAATGGCCCGACAGCATTCTATCAAGACATCCATAGGAAATATGAGCAAGAAAAACAGTCAAAGAAATACATAAATGTAGATACCCCCCACACAAGGGGGGAAACCCTCCTACTCTTCTAAATGATGACGATGATGAAGCTTCTTTCCTCAAACTGCAGGGTTTTGGTAGTAAACATAAAGTTGAAGCCCTTATGGACCTCACAAAAATAGAAATTCCCTCAATCATCCTGCTCCAAGAAACAAAACTGGAGGAATCAATAGGAGCAGGAAAGAAAGCTTTAAAAAATGGAAAAGGATCAACTATCAACTCATCTGGAGCCTCCATAGGAATCATGACCTTATGGGACACCACCAAAGTAGAAGAAAAATTAAATTTTCTCTCTCATCAGTGGATGTTATCAATTTTTAGAAATAAACAATCAAGCATGAAAGTCACAGTAATAAATGTCTACATGTCATTCAAGCATAAAGAAAAGATAGATTGTTGGAAATCTATTGCGAGCATAAAAGATGCAATAGATCTCCATACATGTATAATAGTAGGGGATTTCAACACGGTTCTCAACAACAATGAAAAAAGGGCAGGCTTATATAGTCTGAGATCCCATGTGGGAGCATATCGAAGACCTGATAACGGAGTGGGACCTAATGGAGGCTTTAAATTGTTATTTTTTATTTAATTTTTTTAATTTATAAATTAAAATTAATAATAATTTTTATTTAAAAATTTAATTATTAAAATAAATGAAAAATAAAAAATATTTTTATTTTAAAAGTAAATAAATGTTAAACAATGTTATTGTTGTTTTTAATTCAATATGATTTGATTTTATTATTATTATTATTATTAATGTCTCTATATATTTGTATTAAAAGAAATCTTTGAAATTTTTAAAATTTGACTTTATTATTATTATTATTAATGTCTCTATATATTTGTATTAAAAGAAATCTTTGAAAATTTTAAAATATTAAAATATTTTGATTGATACTTATAATTGATTTGACAATTTTGACTGAAAACTATTTATTAAACAAATAAAATTGATTTAAAACTATAAATTCTTACACCCACCATAATTAACTAAAAAGACTTAAAACAAACATAGAATTAATGACGTGAAACTCTCTGAAGCTTCATGCCTATGGTTTTGTGCAACATTATTACTCCATTGTCCATGTGGCTCTCACTTCAACTATAACTATTACATTAAAACAATTTTAAGAGGCAAGTATAAACATTTTTTATGCCAATTTCCATTAAATTTAGTATGATTCATAAATTTTGAAAGGATTTTTGTGTACTATATGACATGATTTTGTGCGAAAGATATTATGGATTACAACTAGTTTTAATTGAATTTAATTAATTGTGGTGGGTGGATTTATATTACAACTTGTTTATTTTTTTAACAATAGACAAATTTACCTGTAACTTGTGTTTGCAAAGTGTCTGCAATAATTGTTGAACAGGATGAAGGTGTTGATTCAATATCTTTCTTTTAACTAGTGGTGTTTCATATTAGTTTATGTATTTCACAGATAGGTACATTTAGCTCATCTACTTCTTGCTTCATAGTATGTGTCTCATGCATAATGCAACTACTGTGTTTTATTGAAGTTTGTTGCTTCATGGTGTATGTCTCATGCATAATGCAATTACTGTGTTTTATTGAAGTTTGTTGTGGTATTGGTGTAATGTTTGATCAAAACACTTCGCTCAAAGTTCTCTTATTTGTATGAACAAGCTAGACAAGTCTTGCAACTTTTTAGTGTAAAATGGTATATAATATGAGATTTTAGTTTCATCATTTCAACACTTCCTTTATGCAGTACCAAGTATGTTCAATAATTTATACAAAATCACTAATAGTGGGTATTTTTGGAAGATTTGGTATATTTAGTAATTTATACAAAATTAATGATAACATGTTTTTTATACAGTATTCTATTATTGATAGCATTGATAATTATTAGATGAAGTATTGGCTATGTAACAAATATATAAGTGCAGAGGTGCAAAAGCTATATCTGTGCAAACTATATGTCTGTGTCAAAGATGTATCTATGCGGAAGATATATATGTTTAACAATATTTTTTAAGTTAAGCATATTCATAAAAGAATTGTGTTCACTTTATATACTTATTTTTCAATATATGTATATACATAAAAGCATTGAGGTATCTAAAAAGTTAAAAGCTTTTACTATTAATGTTTGTATTATCAACAAAAGAGAGTTATTTTATGTAACTATTTTATGTGTGAAATAAATATTAATATTTAAAACATTTTTTATAGTAATTTATTTTTTAAGTAAGAAAAAATTATATATTTATGCATATGAATATAATTTTTATTGATATAATTTTAAAATCCTAATATATAATTCAATTATTTATAACAGTTTTCCTTAAGACACTCATCCTTGACTATATGCATATGCATAACAATATTCTATTATTGATAACATTGATAATTGTTTGAAGTGCAGAGTTGTGGGACTATATGCATATGCATAACAATATTCTTATTGATAACATTCATAACTATTAGACTAAGTGTTGGTTGTGTGGGGGATATATATGTGTGAAGGTGCATAAGTTATATATGTACGGTTATATATGTTTGTGTCGAAGATGTATCTGTGCGGAAGATATATATGTTTAAGAATATTTTTTAAGTTAAACAATTGCATAAAAACATTTTGTTCACTTTGTATACTTATTTTGCTAACATATATATATATATATATATATATATATATATATTGAGATATCTAACAAGTTAAAAACTATTGTTATTAATATTTGTTGATAATAACAAAAAAAAAAGTTATTTTAGGTGTAAAATAATATTAATATTTAAAAGATTTTTATATTAATTTATTTTTTAACTAAGAAAATATAATATTTATGCATATGAATATAACTTTTATTAATATAATATTAAAATATTAACACATAATTCTATTATTGATAACATTGATAAATATTAGACTATATGCATAACAATATTCTATTATTGATAACATTGATAACTATTAGACTAAGTGTTCGGTGTGCGGGGGATATTGTTGCTCATAGGTGTGGAAGTTATATCTGTGTAGATTATATGTCTATGTCGAAGATATGCATGTTTAAAAATATTTTTTAAGTTACACATGCATAAAAACATTTTGTTCACTTTGTATACTTATTTTTTAACATATGTATAAATGTAAAAGTATTGAGATATCTAAAAAGTTAAAAAAAAAAAAATTGTTTTTAGTGTTTGTCGATGATAAAGAAAAGAAAGTTATTTTATGTAACTATTTTATGTGTGTAAAATAAATATTTTTGTTTAACAAAAACTAGAAAAATTGTATTATGTATGTGGATGAATCCACTGGTTTTACATAAAAAGATATGTACAAACCGTCTAGATTTCCCTCTTAAGGAGAGGTTTTTACAAAAGTGGGGATGGCCATAGAGTTTAGAGTGTCCCCCTTGATTTTCAAAAGTTATGTATGTT
>ML790894.1:510385-542466 GCA_009831015.1 Picea engelmannii | reverse complement strand
TTCTGAGGCTGGATAAAAGAGGACTTCAGGGGGCCATGAAGACGCTCTTGGCTAGACAGGGCTCTGAAGGGGGATGGAAAGAGAGTCTCGTGAGCCGAGAAGTAGGGCTCGGGGCGAGTAAACTGAGAATTCTAGTGTGCGCTTAGCAGGCGCCGGACATACCGCGAGGGTGGTGGGAGAGCGAGGATAAATAGCAGCTAGGTCGGGGAAGAGGAGCGAGCGGATGGGAAATCCTACAAAATCCATAAACTGAGCAAGGACGATGACATGGTTTCTAATAAAATATAGAGTGTACTTACATGTGAGTTCATGGGAGGCTCCCTACGAACTGTTCCATCTAAAGCCATGGACGCGAGAGTGGAGGTCTGGCTGACGACAAGGGAGTTGTTGCGTTGTGGAAGCTAAGAGTCCTATACCACTACCACAAACCTTTGAATTTGGATGATAGGGTTTCCCACGCGATCCAAATATTTACCACCCTTCGTGATGATGGCCTTAGGGTCATTAGCCATCATTTTATCTCGGGCAGAGAGACCCACTCGTGTTGCATGCCACCTAGTTAACCCAGGTACTCTCTGATCCAGGTGGATATCTTCTAGCATCCCCCTTGTGTTGTTGGAGTTTCTCACCCATTCACCCGATGGGCCCATTCTCGACTTCGTGGATAATCCCCCATCCCTCTTGCTTCTTTGGGGGGAGCGGAATCCCTTCCTGCGCATGTGCCCATGATTTTTTTTTGGATCCATGGAGTGGTGCCTTCTTGAGTCGGTCTTCTCCCAATAAAAAATGATCATTAGTAGAGGGGTGTTAGGGTTAAGACCCCATCTATACTTAAGGTGCATGGATTTGCCCCTATTGTTGCATCGGCCATTTTGTCGGCTTCAGTGTTATTTTCCCTTAAAATGTGGTAGAAGGCGGTTTTAATGTCTTGGGAGACCATCCTAATTCTCTCCATGATTTTCTTTAAGCTTGGGTCTCTAGGGTTTGTTCCCTATATCATCATTCTTATTATGGTTTTGGAGTCCCCTAGGACTACAAGCTCTCAAATTTCATTAGAATGGGAGAGTTGTACTCTTTTTAGTAGAGCATAGGCCTCGGCTTTGTTGTTAGTTTCTGTCCCCAGATTCCAATGGTAGCTTAAGGATTTTTTCCCTCCGGGTTCAAAGAGCACCCCCCCCTCCGGCGTCGGCCTCCCCTAGGTTTCCCTTTGAAGCTCCATCAACATAGAGGGTATGGACTTTTTGCTTTTGGATCCAAGGTTCTAGGTTGGGAATATTGTGAAGTTGTCAGCTTGATCTGTTTGTTGTGTTGGTGTGCTTAGAGACCATGAGATTGAATCTTGCCATCTAGTCTTTTTTCAAGGCATTCCATTTGGTTGGTTCCTCTATTTTTAGAGATTTTGAATTCATGGATTCTGAGAGAAGCAATTTCGCTTTATCATCGGTTGTTTGAGGAGGGGAAACTGTCCCTTGAAAAAAAAAATTGTTTCTCGTTAACCAAATTTGCCAGCAGATAAACTTTGGCATCGCCCTCCAAATTTGTTTCAGTACTGGCTTGTCCTTGAAGGATCCCCGGTAGTACTTGTCCCAATTTCCCAGGCTAGGATGGGGAGAAGAGGTCCATCTTATATTTCTAGAAAGTTCCCCGAAGGCTGAGTTCCAAATCATTCTCGCAAAAGGGCAGTTCCAAAATAAGTGGCAAATGTTTTTTGGACTATTTTGGCAAAGAGGACAGTTGAAGGGACTATGGAAGCCTATTTTCATGAGTTTTTCCCCTGTTAATATTTTCTCATACACTAGGGTCCAGGTGAAGAAGTTGATTTTGGGGAGGTTGTCATGATTCCATACATTATTCCATTTTGCTGAGTTTTGTTGTTCTCTCGTGGAATCGAGGATCTTGTTATAACCTTCTTTAACTGAGTACCCTTTGTCCCCCCAACCCTACTGTCTGGCGAGATTTTGAGGATGGGGGATTCCCCTTTTAGAAGAGAGATTAGGTGGTGAGCTTCAGTTATCAGGTGCTGCAAAACACACCCCAAGTTCAAGTCTCTCTAGATGACATTTTCGTTCTAGGCTAAGATGTCATATAGGGTGTGCTTGCTTGTGTCTATCATACAACATTTTAGATACGTGAAACCCTCTTCATGGGGATTTAAATCCACCCAAAATATTTAGTCCTGCTAAATTATGATTGTTTTCCCATTTCCCAAGATCTAGGAAACATGTTATTTGAAAAAGGGGGAAGCGGCCTTTATTAATTTCCATATTTGAGAACCTATTTGTAGGGCTTGTGGATTGTCCAAACACCTTTTTCTTTTACCAAGTATGTACTTTTTGATGATGGCCAGCTTCCACCAGTCATTATCTCTTGTAACTAACCTCCAGAGGATTTTAGCTCCCATTGCTAAATTGGTGATTTTGGGATCCCTAATTCCAAGGCCGCCACTTTTTTTGGGTAGGGTGATTGCTTCACAGTTAACCAAGTGGAATTTTTTGTGGTTGGCTTTTCCCCCTTGCCATAGGAATTTCAGAATGATTTGGGCCATCTCTTTTTAGATTCCCTTTGAGGATAGGAGTGTAGAGAATTGATACAAAGGGAGGGTCGAGAGAACATATTTGATCATCACTACCCTTCCTGCTGGATTGAGCCACCTTGATCCCCATGTTTAAATATTTTCCTTAACCTTTTGGATGAAATGATGCCAAAACTCACCAAGGAGCGCTGTGATGCTAAGGGGGAGGCCCAGGTATTTGAAGGATTTCCAGTCTTGGGAAATGGTGAAACCCATGGTTTGAGCAATTCCCGCTCTGATGATTGTCGAGACATTCCAGGTATAAATTTGGCATTTTTATTTGTTCAGGAGTCCTCCTGAAACTAGAAGGAAGGTATCCAGGACTTGGAGGATTCTTCTGGACATAGTTTTTTAGGCTCTGCTTAGGAGGATTGTGTCATCTAAAAATTGAGAGTGGTTCATTCTTCTGATTCCTTGAGCGATTTTTAATCCTGGGATATTTCCATTTGTGCTTTCCCATTCAATATTTTTGTCTAAGGATTCTTCCATGATCACAAATAGCAAGGGGGGAAGGGGGCAGCCCTACCTTAGACCCCTAGAAGCCTTGAATAAAGGACCCAGTCTTCCATTTAGGAGGGGTACTATCCAAGGGGAGGCAATACAGGAGTGGATCCAGTTCATGAAGCTTTGACTGAAGCCGAATTTTCTCATAACTTTGAAACGAAAATTATGTTCCACTATGTCAAAGGCATTGGCCATGTCTAGTTTTATAGCCATGCCTGAGTCCACTCGGGAGTTACTGGCATGAATTGCCTCTTCGACCAGGATGAAGTTATCCCAAATCTGGCGACCCTCTACAAAGCCTCCTTGGTTTGGCAAGATTAGCGAGCTGAGAAGGGGGTTTAGTCTGTTTGCAATAATTTTGGAGAGGATTTTGTAGGAAATATTAAACAGGGAGATGGGCCAGAAGTGGTTTAGAGAGGAGGCACCTGGATCCTTTGGGAGGAGAGATAGGAAATAAGAGTTAGTTTTCTCCTCCCAACTTTTTAGCCTTGTGTGCGAACGCGCCATTCTTATGAAGTCTTTTTTGATGATATGCCAGCATTTTTTATAAAAATGTAGTGTGAAGCCATCTAGACCTGGGGATTTTTCATCTTGGAATTGATTCATAGCTCTTAGGATTTCTTCTTCTTCAATGGGTTTGTCGAGGTGGACGTTATCATCCTCAGTGATGTTTCTGGGAATGTGTTGGAGAAAGACTTCAATTAGTTGATCCTCATCCTTACTAGAGGTGGTGTACAGATTTTGGAAATGCGAGGAGCTGTGTTTCTTGATTTGGGTGAAATCCTTTAGGATTTCACCATCGGGGGTTTTGAGTTCTGAGATTTGATTTGACCAGTTCCTGACTTTGGCTTGTTTTTGGAAGAAAGACGTGTTTTGGTCTCCTACTTTCAACCAGAGACTCCTGGATTTTAGGAGCCAAGCAATTTCCTCTTCATCTAGAGCTTGTAGGTACTCTTTGTGGAGTTTTTTCTCTTGAATGAGGAGGTTTTGTTGAATCTCTATAGTTTCCATTTCTTCTTGTAGAGATTACAGCTGAAATTTTTTGTCTTTTTCTTTGATTTGCGAAGAGTTTTTAGCCCATCTCTTTAAGACATCCTTTACTAATTTTATCTTCTGCTCTCATATGTAATTTGGCGAGCCTATGATCCACTGGTTCCATAATTGGGAAATGGATTGGATGAGCTCGGGGAAATCTAGCCAAAGGGGGTTGAGTTTGAAGGGGATTGAGCCCTAGTTATTTTGAGCTTCAAAGGCTAGTCTTATCGGACGATGATCTGAGCCCTCCCAAGGAATATTCATAGAGCATAGTTTGGCAGGGAGGGACAGCAATGAGCTGTTGATCAGAAATATATCTAATCTTGTGGCTATATTCCCAGGCCCTACTCTTCCATTGTTCCAAGTGTACATTCCCTTATTTGAGGGAACATCAAAGAGATTGAGGTCTGAGATAAGGTCCTCCAACCTTTCCTAGAATTGATTCCTTACCATCGAGCCCCCTCTCTTTTCCTTTGAGGATCTGGTTGTATTGAAGTCACCTGCAATAATAAGGTTATGGGGAGGATTTTCCTTAGCGAGGTCCAACAGGGATTGCCAGCATTCATTTTTTTCATTGTAGTTGTTTGGCATATAAAAATTGATTATGAAGTATTGCATACATGAGTCTTTATTAAGAAGTTTTACTATAAGCCAGAATTGGGTTTGCTCCTGCTCTTTTAAGTTGAATTCTTCAGTCTTCTAGAAAGTTATGATTCTGCCTGAAGACCCTTTGGAGCTCACTGCACGCCCATCACATTTGCACCATATTTTTTTCAAATCTTTGAGGGTTTCTCGCTCCCTCACTTTTGTCTCCTCGATCATGAGGATTGAAGGTTTTTCTACTTGTATCAATTTTTTGACTTCTTCTTTCTTGAGTTTACTTCCTCATCCCCTACAATTCCAGGAGACGGTTTTCATCATTTATCAGAGTGTTTTGGTTCCCCCCCTCTTGAGGGTTGTGAAGTTTCTCCCTTATGTTGGGCTGCCTTGTTTTTCCCAGATTTTCCATCTTTCTTTAGAGTCTCCTCGATTGTTTTTTGTATGCCCATTTCCTTTTCTATGTCTGCCACCTATTCTCTTTTATTTTTGTGTGATTTTCTTCCAGTCTTTTTGTTGTTCGTTGGTTGAGTTAATTCCAAGTCGGAGTCTCTTTCTGAGGAGTCATGTCTCTCTTCTTTTGTCATTTATGGGTTTTCCATAGCGTGGATGGGGAGATATTTTGAGGATTCTCCACTTAGATCCAAGACTTATTTTTCCTTTACTGGACCCTTACCGTTTCCTTCTCCTTCCTCTTCTTGTCCCTTTCCATTGTTTTCTTCCTAGGATTCCTTGATTTCTTCGACATTGCCATCTAGGTGGAGCTCTACATATCGATTATGTCTTGATTCTCCTTTTTTAGGGGAACCTGGTCTTGTTTCTTTTGGATTTGGAGGTTTTTCTCTTTGGTTTTGAGTCGGGATGGATTGGGTTTTCACATTTTCTTTTCTCCTCTTTGGATGTTTCCAGTGGTCTTGTTTGGGATATTGGTCCTGCATGTCTTTGGCTTGGGGGCATGATTTGGAAAAATGTTTGTATTCATGGCAGGTTTTACATTTGAAGGGAATTTTCTCATAGTCTACTTGTTGGATGTAAGACCAGTTGTCCAGGTTCAGTTGTATTGCTTCAGGGAGACCTTTTTCCAAATCTACTTCAACATAAAGTTTGGCGCATGCCTGAATGCCTTCCTGTGGTTCATCACAATCAATGTACTTGTTGAGGGTGTTTCCTATGTTTCTAATGGTTTCATCATTCCAACAATGAAAGGGTAGGAAGGGCAACCTCACCCAAACTGGGACTGTTGAGGGAATATCATTCTTTGGGATAAAGTTGGGAGTCCATTTGTTTAGGTACATTCCTATGGCCCCCATGAAGTAAGGATTGCTTCGAAAAATCAGATATCTATCCTCTTTTTTTTCAAACAGAAAGGCGAAGAATCCCTTACCACAGAAGGTTGTCTACAGTTGTCCCTTGATCAGTTTGCACTAGTTTGCTTCCAACCATATGTGCATGGCTTTTGGGGAAGGCCATAGCCTTGTAAATTGATCGATTAATCCTCTGTCTGTGAGTCTGAGATCCAAAGTTCGCCCTGAAGGAGCGAATACTTCTACCTTAGGTATTTTGGCAGCCTTTTTTATGAAACATGAGGGCGGGGGCTTGGGAGATTTAGCATAAGACGAGATGAGGGCCTGGAAGGCCTACAGGTCTAGGGACAAGGATCCTGGGGGCGTATCCCCTCCCTCAAAGGGTGCCATTAAAGTGTGCACGTGATCGTTGAAACCCTAGAGCCGTTTTTTGTAGAGTTGTCCTGCCTCAACGTGTGTAAAATAAATATTAATATTCAAAACATTTTTTATATTAATTTATTTTTTAAGTAAGAAAAATTTGCATATTTATACATATGAATATAATTTTTATTGATATAATCTTAAAATATTAATATATAATTTAATTATTGATAACATTTCCCCTAAGACACTCTCATCCAAGAGTGTATGCATATGCATAACACCATTGTGTTATTGATAACATTGATAACTATTTGAAGTGTGGAGTTGTGTGATTGTATGCATATGCATAACAATATTCTATTATTGATAACATTGATAACTATTAGATTAAGTGTTGATTGTGTGGGGATATACATGTGCGTAGGTGTGGAAGCTATATCTGTGCGGACTATATGTCTGTGTCGAAGATGCATCTATGCCGAAGATGTTAATGTTTGATGATTATCAACAAAAGAAAGTCATTTTATGTAATTGTTTTATGTGTGTAAAATAAATATTACTATTTAAACGCTCTACATGAAAACACTATGTGATTTCGCAACCCTAGTCGTAATATCCCAATCCCACGGTTCCTAGCTGGAGGCTTTCTTCTTCTCACTAGTTGATTGCCATGTCAGGGGGAGACCCAAATCCACCCGAATTTAACATGGATGCAGATTCCTTCAAGAAATTGGTAGCAACTCTCGGGAAACATTTTTCCTGCCCAACCCATACATAGTTTGTGAAAAATCTAGATTTGATCCCTGAGATTCAGAGCCTGCATGTGTAAAGCCATCACATCTGATTAGAAAGGACTTATCAACCAGTTCATTAGATTATGGCCGTCTCCACGACAAATGGAAACATGTCTAGTAAAAAACTAGATTCCCTTGATCAAAGGTAGGCTCGATCACTTCTTTTGCAGGAAGGGTTTCCATACTTTATTTTTTGAATTTAAGGAAGACAAAGATCTAATTTTTCGCAATGGGAATTACTTCATGGCTCCGAGAGGAATGTATCTAGAAATATGGACACCAAATTTTGGCCATGAAGTAGATATTCCTATGACAGTTCCAGTATGGGTAAAATTACCCCATCTCCCCCTCCACTACTGGGGTGACAATGCGTTAAAATGCATAGGGAATATATTGGAGAAATACATAGATAAGGATGAATTGAAACCTACCATGTATGCCTGTGGTAGAATCTGTGTTGAAGTTGATATTGGAAATGGGTTCCCAGAAGCAGTCAAGCTCAAGTCTCTTAATGACTGGTCTCACATCCAAAAGGTGGACTATGAGAATATGCCTTTCAAGTGTAAAGTCTATCACGACTATGGCCATTTTACTCGCGATTGTCCCAAATTCCCTCAGGGAGACCTTGCAACCTAGGATGAGGCCAATGAAGGATGACAACCTGTAAGGAAAAAGGATAATAATGGAAAATCAGGTGGAGCCAAAAGCGGTGCAACACCCAAACCCAACGATGAGCCATCCTCAACTCAAAAAAATCTTGAATCCTAATGGAAATACTTATCAAGCAAGTAACCTTTAGCAGCCAAATCGACATCAAGAGAAAATACATCAAATCCTAGAAGAAACAAAAAATGAGAGCAAACCAATAGAACCTAGTGAGTAAATGCTGACAATCTCTAACTTGGCACAGCAAGACCCAACTCATATGGAAATAAAAGAAGATGAAGATGAATCGAAGGAGGAGGAAGTCAACAAAGATGAAGGAAGACGAAGAAATTGATCACATACACAAGACCAAATTATAACCAGGGGTAAATCAAAATAGACCTAGGAGGAAGGAGACTCTGAAAAAAGTAGCAGAAAGATAGGAACACAATCAAGCAAGGACTCCAGAAAAGAGAACACCAACAAAGAAAAACCAATGGGCCAACAACATTCTATTGAGACATCCATAGGAAATATGAGCAAGAAAAACAGTTAAAGAAATACAGAAATGCAGATACCCCTCACACAAGGGGGAAAACCCTCATAATCTTCTAAATGATGATGATGAAGCTTCTTTCCTCAAACTGCAAGGGTTTTGGTAGTAAACATAAAGTTGAATCCCTTAGGGACCTCACAAAAATAGAAATTCCCTCAATCATTTTGCTCCAAGAAACAAAACTGGAGGAATCAACAGGAGCAGGCAAGAAAGCTTTAAAAATTGGAAAAGGATCCACTATCAACTCATCTGGAGCCTCCACAGGAATCATGACCTTATGGGACACCACCAAAGTAGAAGAAAAATTATTTTTTCGCTCTCATCACTGGTTGTTATCAGTTTTTAGAAATAATCAATCAAGAATGAAAGTCACAGTAATAAATGTCTACATGTCATTCAAACATAAAGAAAAGATAAACTGTTGGAAATCTATTGTGATCATAAAAGATGTAATAGATCTCCATACATGTATAATAGCAGGGGATTTCAACACGGTTCTCAACAACAATGAAAAAAGGGTAGGCTTATATAGTCTGAGATCCCATGTGGGAGCATATCGAAGACCTGATAATGGAGTGGGACCTAATGGACATCAAGCCCTTAAAAGGAAAACATAAATGGAGTAATAAAAGGATTGTTTCCAGTCACATTGTCACTCGTCTAGATCACTTTCTCATCCATAGTAACTTCTGCCTTGAATCATTATCCATCACATCCCAGATTCTAACCTCAGTTTTCTCTGACCATAAACCCATCTCCCTCTCTCTAGACTCCCTGAAAAACCTTGGTCCCATCCCCTTTCACTTCAACCATATTTTTTTGTACCATCAAGAAGCAATCTCCCTAATCAAATATGTTTGGAAAATCTCGATTTCTGGCTCGCCAAACTTTGTTTGGTAAAGCAAGCTAAGGTCCATTAAGCAGCCTCTAAAATATTGGGATAAATCCTCCTACATCTCACCCTTCAAAGAAAAAGAAGAAAAACTAGCCAAATTGGACGCTATCCAACAATCAATGGAGGAACAAGAGATGAATGAGAAGATCATATAGAAGGAAAGAGAAGTCAGTCAATAAGTGCATGTATGCTTCATGAAAGAAGAGGAAGAATGGTGTATAAAATGACACAGCTTGTGGCTATGATCAGGGGACCAAAATAATTCCTTCTTTCACAAACAAGCTCAAGCAAGGAAGCAACACAATACATTTAGCAAGATCCAAACAGAGTTTGGGCCCTAAATCATAGAATACTTTGAGAAAATTAAGGAGGAAGTCAACGAACATTTTTCAAAAGTTATACATAGAAGAAAATGAAGAAGACTCAACAAAAAATGAAATGGAGATGTTTGAACACATCCCAAGCAATATAACACCTAAAGAAAATGAATTTCTGTTAAAATAAGTATCGGAGGATGAAATTACAACAGCTGTTTGGAGCCTAGAGTAGGACAAATCCCAAGGTCTGGATGGATTCTCAATCCATTTCTTTAAGGTCTTCTAGGATACAATTAAATATGATTTGAATAAAATGATCAATCATACATTAAGAAAGAAGAAAATTAGGGGAGATACCAACTCCACCTTTCTATCCCTGATCCACAAAGAGGTCAACCTATCCTCCTTTTCCCACTTCCGTCCCATATCCCTATGCAATTCAGTCTACAAAATCCTCACAAAAATCATTTCCAATAGAATAAAACCCCTTCTTCCATCTATGATCTATGGAAACTAGGGAGGTTTTATGTCAAACAAGCAGATCATAGACAATATCATTTTGGTCCAATAAGACATGTTCAACAACATAACAATGAAGGAAGAGGGCATGGTCATAAAACTAGACATGGAAAATGCCTTTGATTGCATCAAGCACTCCTTACTCCTAGCGACTATGAGGAAGTTTGGATTTACTGAAGAATTTTTCGACTGGATCCATGCTTGTATAGGATCACCATGGATAGCTCCCATGGTCAATGGGAGACCCTTGGCCTTATTTCAATCAAGCATAGGATTGAGACAGGAGGTCCCCTTATCTCCTTTGTTATACATCCTAATGGTTGAATTGTTGATTAGGAAACTGGAGCATGAAAGAAGAATGGGACGACTACCCGAGATCAACTTTGAGCATGGAATCAGGGAAATATGTAGCACACCTGGCCCCTAAATACTCTTTTAAGGGGTGGGAAATCATAATTTCATTTTTTCCTTAATTAATCAAACCCTCCTTCCAGGGTCTCTATCATGTTCTACTCGTCCAAATCTCTCCAACCACTGTCTCCATGCTCAAAACCAAGCTCGGGACTGGAAGATATGTCCTTCCCAAGTTCTTTGAGCGTTTATTGGCCAAGGGCCACGTGACTTCCATGTGGGTCCATCTCATATGTATCATCCCAAGTTCTCTGAGATACTGGAGCTTCCATCACTCCTAAATCTATGGTGGAAATCCAACCATCCATAATCCGACGACGGATCTTCCTCCCCGTTAACGCTTACGCCTAAGGGAAAGGTTCGGTGTTCGGTGCTTTGTCCCTTTTGGGACTATGCGGCCTAATGACCCAAGTCTCTCAGAGTACCTATATCTCGAAGCCCTATGAGCTTGCCACATGGCTCCAACCTTTGACCCTTTTGGCTTATCCTCAACACTACACTCCAAACCTCCAGAGTCCTAGACTCCCGAAGGGTCCACCCTCACACTGGGTGACATACTAGATGCGAAGGAAAATATAGGTGGGTCCTGCCTACTTCTCCTACCAAATGGACCAAACAGTAAGTTTCAAGTGTGATATGCAACAAGGCAGAGATGACACATGGTCCCTTTAGTGGGTGACACGTGTCACGTATTAATAGGCCTATAGGGTCTGCAAAATGCATGAATCCAGGTGACAAGTGGCACATTGATCGTGGGTCCACGTCACCCTAGATGACATCACTATGTGATGTCACTTCATACCGATAGCCTTCCAATCCATTCAATATCATAGTCAAGGTGTGTCCACATAACCCCTGGATCGACGACCTCCGTTACTTCGTAATTTCGGCGTTTTGGGAATCTGTGATGTGACTTCCTCCTTACTCCCGAAATTGGTCAGCGTCGGGCTGAACACAACCTAGATCTAACGGTCAAGTTTTTTCCATGTATACTCACAAATCTACGTCTCTCGTGGCTTTGGTACTTTGGCCTTCGGGAGTTTTGCGGTGAAAACTCCTCGTGACTCCCAGAGTTAGTCAGCACCAGACTGACCACAGCTTAGATCTGATGGTTAGGCTTCGTCCATGTGAATCCACAGATCCATGACCAGTGTTACTTCGGGCTTCGAAGCTTATTGACATGCCACACCTCAATTCATTAAGAGTACCAAGTCTTCTAACTACGGGATCTGGTGCCACGCATCCCCTGTATATCGACGACTGAGATTTATTATGTTGTTTGTGGCTTCAGGAGTCTTCACACCTTAAAGACTCTCGTACAAATTCCTATGGAGTGTCAAGCCTCCAGACCAGGATATATAGGGCCACGTGTCACTGGTAACAATGAATAAGATTTACTCCGGCCTTCGAAGCTTCACGATTCCAACATTTGGGGTTTCTGGTGTTATAACCCTTTCGAATTTTCCCCAGGGTTCCTAGGTCTTGGTCATATGGATCCTCCAAAATTTATCATGGGATATACATTTATCTCTTGGCCGAGAATTCACTAAGGCCATGAGCCTGAACCATTGGTCACAAAGATGAAATTTTTGGTGGATGCACCCCCTTGTCTGCACTCTGAGAGCACTATACCTCTTAAGCTTACTAGTACCTCAAATGAATTGATGGGACACTCCTTGTGTTTCTTCCATAGTTTAGAACTTAGAGATTTATCCACTCCTACATAGCTTGTGTAGGCTTTGTGCACATTCACGCTACCTCTCTTGAGCTTGACGAGCTCCCTTATCTAGGAGGTCGAGAATAACTACAAGTGTAAACTTGCACACGTGAAACGGTGCCCAAGGTCAATGCACTCACAATTCAATTGTTCTAACTTGAGCCACTACAGGGCTCAAGCATTTTTGTGTACAAACCATGTCCAAACCATATATTTCCTTACTTTCCTAAGTACATAATCAAGCAAAAATAAAGGAACACAACATATCCATCAAGCACACACACATCCCTGAAACATTCACAGGATATCCAAATTTATTTTACAGTTACAACTCAATTACACAGGGTATAATAATACTTATCTATTACAGGTCGTAGCCAACTAACTAGATGTGGGTGTTATCCTTTCCACCCAACCATAGGCTCAGAGGAATTCACTCTTAGCACTCTTTCCACCCCCATTCCAAGCCATGATATCACTAGGGAATTTATGCCAAATTCTCCAAGATCCTTTCTCTATCACAGCCTCTGCGAGGTTTATCATATGTTTCCTCAGCATCAAGCTCACAACCTTCTGCTTAGGTTCTGTTCTCCTCCATTTATCCACTAGAGAGCCTCATGTGTCCTCCTCTTCCCCCTGATCTATCTACATGCCCTTCTCTCCTTGCACACATCCCTCCTTGGGAAGGTTCTCCTTTCTGCCATCTTCCTTCTATCAGAAGGAAACTCAGGTCATCCTGGGTCTACCAAACCTTATGGTACTTCGGGCAGACATTCTTCAACCAAACCATGCTTACTTCAGTAATTGATTCCTCTCCTTGGGATCTAGAGGGGGTCTACTATTCCAAACAAGGGGAAACTTGGGGTCATTTTACATAATGAACCCTCTCGTATATTTTTCCCATTATTTCCTCTAGTGATATCATGACCAGTACTTCAAGGATTCACCCCCACAGTCAGTTAATGGAAGTTTAAACCATAATACATTTAGATTGTTCCCATGTCACAAGATGGTAATCATGATTAATGATTAATTACAAGCAGGGGGGAACAGAGGTGTTACAATCCCCTCCCCCTTAAAGGAACATCGTCATCGGTGTTCTTTCTCAGTGACACATGCCATGCCTTTTCTCATTCAACCTCTTTAGAAATATTGATCCTCTTCCTTGGTCAGGTCCTTTTCGGACTCTTTGCCTTCATTACTTGCCTTCAAAATTATGGGAAAGCAAGCATATTAGTCACGATTTTCATGTGAAAACTTTTGTTGTTGTGAAAAATTCAAGAGGAAAATGTCATGATATAGCATAATACTTATTTGTGCAATTTGTGGATTTGCATCCACATGGATGTCTTGTTCTCTTGGATTACTGTTTTTCCTGAACATACCCATTGTGTGCATGATCCCAGTCAATATTTTACAAGGATGATCAAAGTCCCCTCTTCCTTGTAGTCGCTCACCCTCCAGGCCCAGACTCAGGTATCCCCTTCTCTCCTATACAGTTCCTCAGGTGATCCTTCTTGCCTTGCCAAGGATTTATCACATTGGAAGAGTTCCAGAGACTTCATTGAGCCTTACAGTTGAGGCATCCCTCAGACCTGCTCTGCCGAGACATTCATCTTGCTTGTGTTACCACAACACAACATGTTCTATGGTGATCGTGACTTACCACAAGTTTTTCATGTCTCAACAATAACCATCTTTCACGCTTTCCAACTTTGACATCCTTCATCTTTCCTCCCTGGACATATCCTTTTCTCCTCACCTATATCACAGGTATACAGAAATATGGGATATCATCATTAAATTTAATTTCATAATTTTATTGCAAATATGTCACCCACAGATTCTTCCCATTCTACATTTAGCTTTCATATCTTTTCTTCACAGGAAACAGATTCACAAGCATGGGACTTTCCTTCCCATAGTAGTTTGGATCAACAAGTAATTGGTCTTCCTTATGGGCTTACAATGTTGCCATATCCAAGACCCTTCTCTTCCTGCCATTTCAACATTCCTCATCCCAACAAATTGTTAGTTCCCATGCACATTATATTTTCATTGCACGCTTGCAGTGGTTCAAAAACAATTTTGTAATCGTGCCTACTAACAATCAAATTCATTTGCTCAAAAAGGAAAATATTGTTCCTTGTAGTTTGGCTCAGCATGAAATTTGGTCTTCCTTATGGACTTACAGTATTTCCATATCGAAGACTCTTTTCTTCCTGCACTTTCAACTTCAATCAACCAAACAAATTGTTAGTTTCCCATGCACATATATTTTCATTGCACCTTTACAATGACATCACAAGAAATTCTTAAATTTTGCATGCTAACATTCAAATCACCTCTATAAAAATATGAAAGGAAACCTCATTCCTTACCTATGCATCATTTCAGCATACCAAACCTTTCAAAATTTCGTTCAACATTAAGTGAATTTAATCAAAGGGGCCAATATCCCTGACCACATTTACTTACCATGCACCCTTGCATTAATTTCAAGTTTACCATACTTATGAAAAGCATCTTTCCATGGTGTGTTGGAGTTCAAACAACCTCTTCACCATGTGGATTATTCATCCTCATTCACTCTTACAACATGACTATGCTTCCTGCTACAGGATGATCATGATCCCAGATCAACACATATGAAACTAGAAGTTTCTTTTAAATGCACCCAAGCATTCTTCCTTCATTAGTAACTAGGGTGCCAACACTCGTGGCCACCCAAATTTTCTATTTTATTTAACACCTCTACAATTCAAGTAGAGTACTGGAAGGTCCTCCTTCCTCGATGGGAAATCCATTGTCTTCCCTTTATGAAAACATTCATTTCCTCAAAGCAATTCCATGCAATGTGCTAACTATGAGCACCTATATTCCCAATCTCCCTAGATTGGTCATTGTACCCATGGTACTCTTTTCTCATGAATTTTATTGCAAGGATTATAACTAATCCTTGACTGGCATAGACGTCCTCTCTCTATTTTTCATATTCTTCTTTCCTGAATCTTGCCCCACTTGGGTAGCAATAACATACAACAATCACTCACAGTTATTTGCATATCTTTAAGATAATGAAATCTTTTCAGAAGGGATTCTTACCAAATTCCTTCATGCCTTATGCCACGTAGGTATGGACACTTTTATACATGTTCTTGGTTTCTAGCACCCTCTTTCTAACTTTTACCTCATCAGTAGTGATTTATGGGGACTTTTACAGTCCCTTCAGCAATATTTCAATAGTAGCCTTCTCATAGTCATCCTCTGCTTGAGGTTGTTCATCATTGGCAATTGTTGTCCTCAACAACTCCAATTTCTTTCTACACATGACATGCATCATAAATATATTAGTCGCCATGTAAAATAAAACAATGCAATTACCATTGCATTTAAATCAATAAACAGTTTCAAATATGTCCTTCTGTATCTTTATGCACTTGTCACATTGTCCTCAATGTTTTTGTGAGTGCGACCTCAATCAAACTTTCAGTTGTTTCAATATACTAGAGCCAACCATATTCTCATGTCTTAAACATTTTCACATACCATCCTTTCAATTTTCTCTTATCCCATAGAAAAACATTAGACAACAAGAAAGGAGTTAAGGGATTTTTCCCTTTTCCAACGGTACTGGTTCTCACAGTTGCTCATTTAAGGCTTATAATTCTATTAAACAGTTCAGAGTTCTTAGGGTGGGAAAAGTGCTCCTCCTTTTTCTCTTCTTTGCTTTTGCAATTTACTCCATGTTGGGATTTTCCTGCTCTTTTCCTTGAGCAACCTTAGTTAGGCCTCGCCCTAACCTTTTTGGATACAACATGCTTTCATAGCAACTTTTTTTTTTTGGTTCATAATGGATCATGGACTTATGCATCCTCCACATTATATTTTCAGTTAGTCAGAATGGTCAACCTTCCTTCATGTGTCTTCCATTCATTCATTTGTTTTAGAGTGTAATCCAGGATTTATCAATTCTCAGTAGTCATTAAGGTTGTGACTATGTTCTCTTGACAGAGCCTTCACACAGTTCCTCCACAGGGAACTTCTTCAACATGCAACTTTCCTTGTTACATATTCATCACTATTTTTGATGGCCTCAACCTTGAGTTAGCTTCAGCTTGTTACCAAGCATTCCATAAGGAATATAAACATACATTTACGTCATGCATCCAACTTCTTTATCCACACCTATTCTGGTTTTTGTTAACTTACACCCATGATGTTCTTAACCATATGCATAATCATAAGCCTGTGTGTAGCTTCCATAGGTATATTTCACAACCCACATACATCTCTACTTTAAAATCATTTGACTCGGGATTGTTCTCAATCCTTCTCATGTGATCCTCAAAGGCATAATCATTTGCCTCTTATCATGACAACATAACATCTTCGCTCATTTACTCGTTCATCTATTTATATCATTCTTTCCTAAGGGAATGTGATACATTCCCCTCAAGTTATCATTTCAAACAGAACTTTCATGACTCTTCAGAATAGAGTCATCCATGCATCCATGGTATTCATTTAATCTTGGCAAGTGTGATTCTTTCCTCACATATCACTCATCAAGGTAGCCATATTGTGCCTTTAGTTTACATGGACTTTTATATTATACATGTGCATCACTTGCACATTTAATATCATTCATATCTAGTTGGTATTAGTATTAGGCTTCATATCAATAAGCTTCACAATGCATTAAATCCATCCACTCAGGCATAATTAAACACAACTAAGCATTCATCGTGCAAGCTTATTTCTTGCACCTTCTCCATGTCATCCAAACACATGGACATGTCAAACTTCTAGATCCTTCTCCCAAGGATCTTCCAATCATTCTTATGATAAGTCTCATAGGGATACTCATCACTTAGATGTTCTCTCAGCTGAGAGCTTGCAGTCATATTATTCTTGTAAGCATATATACACATATTTGTATATATGTAGGTGCACCTCTTGCACCTTTTCTATCTCATTCATATATCTATATTTCATTCATGTCATTACACCCATGTTGTCAATAGGTCATTAATGACCAATGAAAACCAACAACAGGTCTTACACTACAACCAACCATAGGTTTAATTGAGTCTATTTGCATGTTACATTCATGCAACCATTATAGGTCAAGTAAATTGACCCTACACATTTTCATCATGCCTCTGGTCATGAGGAGTTATATACTCAGGTTTTAGTATTTTAATAATGCAGTAATTATAACTACTAAGGATCCTACCTGTCCTTACCATATTTCCTTAACCATGAAGGAATTCTCCATGAGGATCTTAATCCTTATATAATTAGTCGTATTAACTGCAAGAGACTATTCATGCCCTAGCAGGAAGACAATGTTACACTATAACATAACAACTTAGTTCATGTTCCTTGTCTGGATCATGCAGCTTCATACCAGGGTTTTTGTCACCTATGCCATTCACATTGCTATTTTAGTCTAAATACCAGGGTTCTTTAGTGACATATTACAGTCACTCATATGACTAGTCTCACAGTCATAATGGAATATCTCCCTAAACTCCCTCTTATAGATATATGAGTATACAAAGCCATATCCATATGGCTACCATCCACCATTGGATGTCAATCTAACCCATTGGTCATCCAAAGGTGTTTTGACACCTCTTTAATCAGACCTTACATTGATTTCTCATTAATCCTCTGGTTGGGAGGGGTCGTATACATATATTGGGTTTAAGCCTTTGTTAAAACAATAACTATTATTGTTACGGATCCTTTCGATCCATTCACATCCAAGTCTTTTTATTAATTCTCATCAGCATAATCCCAACCCTATAGGATTGGGCATCATTTCCGAAAAGAAAATGATAGGATTCCTTTTCCATAGACTAGCATGATTCAATGTCGTTGGGTAAAATCCCCAATTAAATTTTAAATCTGCATCCTTCTACTCAAGGAACTTATGCAGATGATTTCCATTTGGCAGTAATATTCACAACATGCTCATCTTAGCCTCGGTAACCCAACCTTATGTCTGTACAAAATCATGTACGATTGCACAGTGAAGTCAACTTCTTTATTTGGAAACATTAGCAACATACAAGGCAGATTTCCAAAACATCTATCAACAGTAGAAGGTTTCATTCCTCTCTTCAGTAGAGGTTTACTAAGCCTCTTAGGAATGGGTAAAATAGGGTGTTACCCCTTAAAGTCCTTTAATAATATTTTTATACGACTTGTGCATGAGCCCAAGCATGTTAAGTGTTGTAACATCGCTCTAATACCACTTTGTAACACACCTGACCCTTAAATACTCTTTTAAGGGGTGGGGCATCATAATTTCATTTTTCCTTAATTAATCAAACCCTCCTTCCAGGGTCTCTATCATGTTCTGCTCATCCATAGATATCCAACCACTGTCTCCATGCTCAAAACTGAGCTCCGAACTGGAATATCTGTCCTTCCCAAGTTTTTTGAGCATTTATTGGTCAAGGGCCACGCGACTTCCACGTGGTTTCATCTCATACGTATCATCCTGATTTCTCCAAGATCTCGAAGCTTCCATCACTCCTAAATCTATGGCAGAAATCCAACCATCCATAATCCGATGATGGATCTTCCTCCACATTAACGCTTACGCCTAAGGGAAAGTTTCGACATTTGACACTTCAACCCTTTTGGGAGTATGTAGTCTAATGACCCAAGTCTCCTGGAGTACCTATCTCTCGAAGCCCCATGAGCTTGCCATGTGGCTTCAGCCTTTGGCCCTTTTGGATTATCCTCGACACTACACTCCAAACCTCTGGAGTCCCGGACTCCCGAAGGGTCCACCCTCGCACGAGGTGACATACTAGATGCGGAGAAAAATACAGGTGGGTCCCACCTACTTCTCCCGCCAAATGGACCAAATGGTAAGTGTCATGTGTGATACGTGGCAAGGTAGAGATGACACATGGTCCCTTCAATGGGTGACATGTGTCACGTGTTAATAGGCCTATAGGGTCTACAAAACGCATGAATCTAAGTGACAAGTGAAACGTTGATCATGGGTCCACATCACCCTAGGTGACATCACTATGCCACATCACTCTGGACCAATATCCTTCCAATCCCTTCAATCTCACAGTCAAGGTGTGTCCACATAACCCCTTGATCGACGGCCTCCTTTAATTCATAATTTCAGTGTTCAGGGAATCCATGGTGTGACTTCCTTTTTACTCTCAAAGTTGGTCAGTGATGGGCTGACCACGACCTAGATCTAATGGTCAGGCTCTATCCATGTATACTCACATATATACGGCTCTCGTGGCTTCAGGACTTCGGCCTTCAGTAGTTTTACAGTGAAAACTCCTCGTGACTTCCGGAGTTGGTCAACACCTGGATGACCACAGCTTAGATCTAACGGTTAGGCTTCATCCACGTGAATCCAAAGATCCATGAATAATGTTACTTTGGGCTTTGGAGCTTACCAAAATTACACACCTCAAGTTACCCGGAGTACCAAGTCTCCGGACTATGAGATCTAGCGCCACGCGTCCCCTGTATATCGACGACTGAGATTTACTCCGTCATTCGCGGCTTTAGGAGTCTTCACATATTAAAGAATCTCATCCAAATTCCTTTGGAGTGTCAAGACTCTGGAACACAACATCTAGTGCCATGTGTCACTGGTGGAAATGACCAAGATTTACTCTAGCCTTCGGAGCTTCACGACTCCAACATTCAAGGTTTCTAGTGTTATAACCCTTCTGAATTTTCCCTAGGGTTCCTAGGTCTTGGTCATATGGATCCTCCCAAATTTCTCGTGAGCTATACACTTAGCTCTTGGCCAGGAATTCGCTAAGGCCGTGATCTTGAACCCTTGGTCACATAGATGAAAGGTATGTAGTATGCGGCCCCTTCTCTACACTCTAAGAGCGTTATGCCTCCTGAGCTTATTGGTACCTCAAATGAATTGAGGGGACGCTCCTTGTGTTTCTTCCGCAATTTAGAACTTAGAGAGTTCTTCACTCCTATGTAGCTTGTGTAGGCTATGTGAACCTTCATGCTACCTCTCTTGATATTAATGAGCTCCCTTATCCAAGAGGCCCAAAATAATTGGAAGTGTAAACATGCACACATGAAACTGTTCCCAAGGTCGACGCACTCACAATTCAATTGTTCTAACTTGAGCCACTATAGGGCTCGAGCATTTGCGTGTACAAACCATGTCCAAACCATATAGTTCCTTACTTGCCTAAGTACACAATCAATAAAAAATAAAGGAACACAACATATCCATCAAGCACACATGCACATCCCTGAAACATTCACAGGATATCCAACTTTATTTTATAGTTACAGCTCAATTACACAAGCTACAAGAATACTTATCTATTATAGGTCGTAGCCAACTATATGAATGTGGGTGTTCTCCTATCCACCCAACCATAGGCTTAGAGGAATTCACTCTTAGCACTCTGGCCACCCCTGTGCCAAGCCATGATATCACTAGGGAATTTATGCCAAATTCTCAGAGATCCTTTCTCTGTCACAACCTCTGCGAGGTTTATCAAATGCTTCCTCAACATCAAGCTCGTGTCCTTCTGCTCAGGTTATGTTCTCCACCATTTCTCCACTAGATAGCCTTGCGCGCCCTCCTCTTCCCCCTGATATGTTTGCATTCCCTTCTCTCCTTGCACACATCCCTCCTTGGGAAGGTTCTCCTTTCTACCCCGTTCCTTGTGTCAAAAGGAAACTCGGGTCAACCTGGATTTGCCAGAACCTGTGGTAATTTGGGATGACATTCGTCAGCTAGACCATGCTTCCATTCATGGAGGTGGATGATTATTCAACCACCATTCCTTCCTTCATTAATTGATTCCTCTCCTTGGGATATGGAGGGGTTTTATTATTCCCAACAAGGGGAAATTTGGGGTCATTTGACAGAATGAACCCTCTCTTATAGTTTTCTCATTCTTTCCTCTAGTGATATCATGGCCAGTACTTCAAGGCTTCACCCCCACAGTCAGTCATTGGAAGTTTAAACCATAATAGATTTACATTGTTCCCATGTCACGACATGGTAATCATGATTAATGACTAATTACAAGTTGGGGGAGTATTACAAAATCAACCACTCCCAGTTTGTGGATGACACACTCTTAATGGGAGAAACATCAACAATTATTGAAAAAAGGTTCAAAATAACTTTGGATACCTTTCTAAGAGCCTCAAGAGGAAAGGTAAATAATCACAAAAGAAAACTATATGGTTGGAACATTTCAAAGGAAAAATTACAGGCTATATCTAGAGTCCTTGGATTTTCATATTTAGAACAATGGTCCTCTTTCACTTATCTTGGCATGCCCATCTCTTCACAAAATCTCTCCTCTCAATATTGTCTCCTTGTTCTGGGCAAGATGGCTTCAAAGATTCAATAGTGGGGAGCTCATTGGCTCAACCCAACAGGTAAGATCATCCTTATTAAATATGTTATTTCTTCATTAACTATATATCAGTGTGCAACCCTACTAGCCCCCAAACGAATATTTGAAAACATAGTCAAGACAATAAGAAAATTCTTATGGGAGGGAGGAAAAATGAACACCAAAAATTTTCATTTAATAAATTGGGTAATTGTGAGAATGGAAAAAGAAAAGTGGGGGCTAGAAATTCGAGACCCAACACTCATGAATATCACTCTTGGAGCAAACTTTGTTTGGAGGGTAGTGACAGGAAAATCAAAATGGTGGAAAGAGGTCATAAGCTCCAAATTTCATCCAGGCACACGACAATGAGGCCAGTATCACCCTCTTCGAGATGCAAAAGGCTCTCCAATTTGGAAATTAATCAAAGCCTCTGCCACTTTAATTCAATCCAAGCTCTCCTGGAAACCTAGTAACGGATAGACTATTTTTCTTTGGGAATACAACATTATGGGTTAGCCTCCCTTAGGGGACCTTGAAGAAATCTAGGATCTATGGAATTGGGGCCTCAAAAATGGAGTTAAAACACTGGTATACATCTCCATATGGATGATCTCGGGGAATTAGAATGGCTGGAAACAATTCACTCTTCCAGATCATCTCATATCACAAGCCTCAATATTCTACAAGAATCTCTCAGGATGCACCCCCATAAATATGACAACCCCCGATGATCATAGTTGGGGAAACAACAATACTCTATTAAATATGGCTACCTCCATTTACTTCATGCTTTGTAAGGCCCTCCAAGATCAAGAATTTGGAAACACATATGGGCGGGAGACTCACTACCTAAAATCAACACTTTCTCATGGATCATGGATCATGGGAAATGCTCACTGCAAAAAACTTGCAAGAAAGGGGGATAGTGGGTTCATCACAATGTGCACTCTGCAAATCAGCAATAGAATCTATGCATCATATCTTCTTATACTTCCCATTCGTCACTCAAGTTTGGGACCTCCTATACAATAACTTACAAACTCGGTACATCAAGCCTTATAATTGGAATGAAATGTTCATCCTTTGGAGGAAACAATACACAAGAAAATTTGTCAAAAATCCAACTCTTCAACGAATCAGGAAGGAAATCCCCAAATTCATATGCAGGGGCATATGGCTAGCACACAATAAATCAATTTTTCAGAACATCCTTGTGCCAACAACACAAGTCCTAACCTCAATTTGTAGCCTCCTCACATAAGTATTTCTCTCAAAGAAAATGACAATGAAAGATTTGACACAAATGAGTTTGACAGAAAAGAAATGGATTGAAAGCATCTTTGCTTGAAAGCTCCCTCTATCTCAACTACGCACATCTAAGCTCCCAACCCATCACACCTGGAAATTAAGAATGAAGGAAGATTAATTTCTACATTGGAGGCAACTAAAAAACAAGAGAGTGTTATTCTTCATGAGGCCTCTAAAGGAAATCTTGGAGCAACAGGTGCGGGGGGTGGATAGTCCTTGATCCCGATGGACAAAAAAAATTCTCCTATGCTTTGGGACTAGGAACAAAAATAAACAATCACAAAGAATTCCATGCAACTTACAGGGATTAAAATTAATGGAAGCGGACCCCGAAAGAGAAGTGACAATGAACTGAGACTCTGAGCTAATAATAAGAGGACTTCGCAATCCAAGCTCCTGCAAAGCTCTACTACTACAACAAATGTACCATCAGGTCAGTGGAGAATTATGAAAGTTCAAGAAGGTTGATTTTTATCACATTCTTTGGCATCAGAATGCACAGGCAAACAAAATGACAAAAGAAGTTAGAGATCTATCTCAAGGAGAACTTTGGCACCAATGATCAAAACAAAATCACCCTTTTCCATGACTAAGGACAAAGAAAATTTTATATTGGGTAATTTATCAACCTTCAACCTTGGCAACCAATTCATCACGAAATTTAAGAACAATAAGACACCAAGCAACACAAACATGCAACACATGACAAGCCATCAATCAAATCATTCTTAGTGCCAGCCAAAGGTCCCAACATCCCCATCTGATCTCGTTAGTATTCAACGAGGGTTACAGGCTCTTCACTATTAGGAAGTTGAAAGAATGGATGAATGTGGGATCACCCTAGTACATTGCACCAGCCCGATGGATCTCCTATCCTCCCTCATGCCGACATAGTTTTTGAAAATGTTAAGATAGGCATAGCAAGTCTCCATAGAAATAGATTGTAGTATATGTATATTGTTGACAATAGGCATGCAATATCAACAATTAGGCACCAAATTTCCATTCTAAATTTATGTAAACCCTTTCTGCCTTTCTTTGCAGTGGACTATTACCATTAATAAAAATACTCCTTTTTGTTAAAAATAAATATTACTATTTAAAACATTTTTTATATTAATTTTTTTTTAAGTAAGAAAAAATTACATATTTATGCATATGAATATAATCTTAAAATTTTAACATATAATTCAATTATTGATAACATTTTCCCCTAAGACACTCTCATCCAAGATTGTACGCATATGCATAACAATATTCTATTATTGATAACATTGATAATTATCAGGCAGAGTATTGGTTGCACGGGGAATATACTTGTGCAAAGGTGCAGAAGTTATATATGTGTAGACTATATGTCTCTGTCGAAGATGTATTTGTGCAAAAGATATATATCTTTAACAATATTTTTTAAGTTAAACATATGCATAAAATAATTTTGTTCACTTTGTATACTCACATTCGCAAGAAGATGATTATTACAATGAGGCTCCAAAGGCCTTTTTAACATAAATAAATCCAAAAACCTAACCCTGAAAGATGAAAAACCAACAGTGTTGTGGACCATGTTTTGGGTAGTTTGGTGTATCAACTTCCCGTGGACGTAACTTTGGCATATGATCTCTATTTGGGGCACACGATAGCTCGTTTGAAAGGTATTGACGAGGATCTTAATTTTGGGGTCTCAATTAGATATTTTAATAATCATTAAGGTGTCCAATCACGAAAAAACATCATTTAGGCCTTTGAAATGGCCCCGAAAGTTTAGGAACCAAAAAACTGTTAAAAATAGTAAGTTGTCAACATATTGTTTTGAGCTAGTTGGAATAGGTGGGTGGCCACCGATATCCACCTGGATCAATCCTCCCTCCTTAGGAATCAATTGTCTCCATTGCATTCAATTCCCGAGGGAGAGGGGAAAGCGCTTGCTGAATCTGAACCTTGGTGAGTTGCTTGCCTTGCTAGAGAACTTGTGTTGCTTGGTTTGTGGGAGGTTGTTGAGAACCCAATGAGATGACTATGTGCATAAGGAATATTTGCACTTTTCTTCAGTATTGTCGATTTGCTTATGCAAGATAGAAGGTGCTTGGACAAAGGTTGCAATGGTTGCAGTGTCCTTTTGTTCACCTTTTGAACAGATTGTGAAGAAGTTGAATTTTGTAGTATGAGATACTACACTGCACAACTGTTTAGGTGGGATAGTAGTTGGAACTACCTCTGGTATCCTGTAGAGATGACCCCCAGAGTAATAATGACACTACGGGGTCGAGACTCATAAATATCATGGTGCTTCCACATATGTGGCTCACCCAAAAGAACATCACATAACACCTCATCCTTGAAGGGTTGGATGTCTTATGACAATCGACACTACTAAATGACACTGAGATCTCATCCATGGAGAAGCCACCTGACGTTGTATGGCTATGGGTGTGGTGTTGTCGACAATCCCAACTGTTTGAAGAACTTTGCTGAGATGGGGTTCTTTTGGCTTCCGCTATCAATAATGAAATGAAACGGGGTCCCCTTCACCCACATCTCTGAATGAAAGAGGCACTCCCCCTCTTTAGGATATGATGGTTCTTCTGGTTGAATTGTTGCAGTCACAACAGTAGCAATGGGGTCTGTGTCGATGATCTGTCTTCACCCATTATTTTATGAATCAGATTCTGAATCCTTTTCTTTGATCTCAGCCATCAATGATTGTTTTGAGAAACATTCATCAGTGTCGTGCCAGGTTATTTTGTGGAAATCACACCACTTTCTAGTGTTCTTCTTCGTCTTCCTGTGGCTTGGACTGGTTTTCGGGACGCTATTTGTTAGGGTCGTCTTTATCATACTTTGGTTGTTGCGAATTTGTAGACCTGAACTCCTGTTTATTCTGGTGCCTAAATTTCTGCTCGATTTTGACAACACATCGATATGTCGCTCCCAATGATGAGATGTCCAAGAAATCCATTTCGGTTTGGATGTACCTATGTAGAGCCATGTGGTATTTCAGAACCAAATGTCACTCGGAGTCTTTGATACCTAGCTTGGTGCGCAAGGTATGAAAATTATTTGTGAACTCCGACATTGTTTGGCCCCTCTCTTGCCCTAGTTACCAACATGGTAATATTTTTCCCTGACCGCATCCACAAAAAAATCTCAAGTGGGCTCAACCCCATATATTCCAGACTCCTCTATGGAAATTTTCTCCCAGTAAGTTTCCCACCAATGTTTGACATGGGGGAGAGCCTTAAAGAGTGTGAAGATAATCTTTTCCCTGTCGGAAAAATTGTGAACGGAGAAATAACCTTCTAGCAGATTTAACCATTTTTCTAGGGAATTCGCATCTATATGACCTTCAAATACGAGAATATCAAAATAATTTGTACCTTGAAAGGAGAGGTGCTTCCAAAGAGGCCGCTTGATGAAGATGTACCCGCTATTATCAGTAGGCGTTGAAAGATGTGGTTAAAATTCTCCATCATTTCGTCCCTCTATCGCGTGAGAGCTTGCTCAAACAACAGATTGATAGAGTCTTCTTCTCCATCGTTTTTATTTTCTTCCGCCATCAAGGGTTTCTTGGGCGTGTGAGAGAAATTTTCCTCAAGAGAGACAAGTTCGAGACCCAACTTGCTATACTCGGACCTCGTCAGGGTCATGCACTGAAAAACGATCAAGAATAGTTTGCTCTGATACCACTAATCCATATTATTTTTGGCACGAAATGAAAGTGGGGATATAACACAGAAATATACAAAGATATTGCAAGAGACCCAATAATATAACAAAGATATATCGGATATCTAACAAGAGGCACATATATACAGTAATACACGATTTCTATTAATGAGCAAAATGTAAAAAACTGTAGAAATACAGAGTGAAAGATTTGCTAGAATGGTGGCAACTTATCTCTGAGAAGAGATGTGATGGCTACTCACATTCGCAAGAAGATTATTATTACAATGAGGCTCCAAAGACCCTTTTAACATAAATAAAATCCTAAACCCTAACGCTAGAAGATGAAAAGCCAACAATTTTGCGGACCCCGTTTTAGGTAATTTGGTGTATCAACTTCCCAGGGGCGTAACTTTGGCATACGATCTTCGTTTGGAGCACACGATAGCTCGTTTGAAAGATATCAACGAGGAGATTCATTTTGGGGGCTCAATAGGAGCCTTTGGCTATCTTTGAAGTGTCCGATCGTGAAGAAGTGTCGTTTAGGCCCTCAAAATGGCCCTAAAAGTTTAAGAACTGAAAAAATGCTAAAAATAGTATGTTGCCAACAAACTGTTTTTAGTCAATTGGAATAGGTGGGTGGCCACCGATATCCACCTAGATCACTGTTTGACCTTATTACGAGCCTAACCCGGTGGGGACATCAAGTGAGGCCCTATGCAGGCTCCTGGCCGAGAATTCGACCTCCGAACCTCATTCAAGCAAACAACGACACTCATACACTTGAGCTAACCCACCGAGCTAAGTGTGTAAAATAAATATTAATATTTAAAACATTTTATTATTTAATTAATTTTTGAAGTAAGAAAAATTTGTATATTTATGCATATAAATACAATTTTTATTAATGTAATCTTAAAATCTTAACATATAATTATATTATTGATAACATTTCCCCCTAAGACACACTCATCCAAGAGTATATGCATGTGCATAACACTATTTTATTATGGATAAAATTGATAACTATTTGAACTGTGGAGTTGTAGGACTATAAGCATATATGCATAACAATATTCTATCATTTATAACATTTATAACTATCAGACTAAGTGTTGGTGTGCGAGAGATATACCTATGCAGACTATATGTATGTGCCAAAGAAGTATCTATGCAGAAGATATATACATTTAACGATATTTTTTAAACTAAACATATGCACAAAAGCATTTTGTTCACTTTATATACTTATTTTTTAATATATGTATATACATAAAAGCATTGAGATGTCTAAAAAGTTAAAAGTTTTTGTTGTTAATGTTTGTTGATTATCAACAAAAGAAAGTTATTTTATGTAACTATTTTATGCATGTAAAATAAGTATTAATATTTAAAACATTTTTTTATATTAATTTATTTCTTAAGAAAGAAAAACTTGCATATTTATGCACATGGATATAATTTTTATTAATATAATCTTAAAATCTTAACATATAATTATATTATTGATAACATGTTTTTCTAAGACACCCTCATCCAAGAGTGTATGCATATGCATAACAATATTATATTATTGATAACATTGATAACTATTTGAAGTGCAGAGTTGTAGGACTATATGCATATATGCATAACAATATTCTATCATTGATAACATTTATAACTATCAGGGTAAGTGTTGGTGTGCGAGAGATATACCCAAGAAGACTATATGTATGTGCTAAAGATGTATATATGCGGAAGATATATACGTTTAACGATATTTTTTAAACTAAACATATGCACAAAAGCATTTTGTTCACTTTATATACTTGTTTTTTAATATATGTATATATGTAAAAGCATTGAGATATCTAAAAAGTTAAAAGTTTTTGTTGTTAATGTTTGGTGATTATCGACAAAAGAAAGTTATTTCATGTAACTATTTTATGCGTGTAAAATAAGTATTAATATTTAAAGCATTTTTTATAATAATTTATGTTTTAAGTAAGAAAATTTTCCATATTTATGCATATAGATATAATTTTAATTAATATAATCTTAAAATCTTAACACATAATTCTATTATTGATAACATTTTTCCCTAAGACGTGTATGCATATGCATAACAATATTCTATTATTGATAACATTGATAACTATTTGAAGTGCTAAGTTGTGGGAGTGTATGCATATGCATAACAATATTCTATTATTGATAACATTGATAAGTATTAGACTAAGTGTTGGTTGTCCAGGGATATACCCGTGTGGAGGTGCGGAAGCTATATCTGTGTAGACTATATGTTTGTTCCGAAGATACATCTGTGCGGGGGATATTTCTGTGTGCAGGTGCATAAGCCATATCTGTGCGGACTATTTGTTTGTGCTAAATATGTATCTCTGCGGAAGATATATATGTTGACAATATTTTTTAAGTTAATCATATGCATAAAAACATTGTGTTCCCTTTATATATTTATTTTTAATATATGTATATACATAAAAGCATTGAGATATTTAAAAATTTTAAAAATTAAAAGACGTTGGTGTTAAAGGTTGTTGATTTTCAACTTTTACAGGTTGTTGGGATCACATTCAATGTTAGTTATCTTACATTTTCATTTAGTCATATTAAGTTTCATTATTCATCTCTTGTGTCGAGAACTCTACCCACTTTGTTTCCAACAGTTTTAACGTGCGAACACTTTGCATTGGTTCCCTCCCATCCTAACCTCAACACTCTACATTGGTTCCCTTCAATCATAACATCCAAACATTTTGCATTGCTTCCCTCAAATGCTAACCTCCCCATTGAAAAATTCACTTATTTACATTGCTTACTGCATATGCTAACCTCCCCATTGAACATTTCATTTATTTACTAAGTTTTACTCCACATTGAACACTTTATTTTTGCTTATTTTTACAAAGTTTATGCTAAATGTTTTTACTCCAAATACTTTACATTGCTTACTGCATATGCTAACCTCCCCATTGAGCATTTCACTTATTTACAAAGGTTTTTTTTTGTAAACTATCATAATATATTAACAAAATATAAACATAGTTACAATGGCAAAATTACGAAGGTTATATTATCAACCATCATTCTGAGAAAAATTATAGCTATATGACCTACAAAATATTTCAACCTTGTCTTAACATCACTCTTCTTGTAGCATCTAAAGGAGGGATTCAGAAGCCTAAGAGGCTTAGTACAAAAATCAATACAAAAATCATACATAAAAACAAAGAGAGGAGATTAGCTGGTGGGAACAGTTGTAGGACAGTCCTCGTGCTCTTTTGTTATGTGGTTGTTGGGGGCCGTAATTGGAAAGGGCAATGCGATTACAGTCTTGAGTTAGGCTTCTAGTGTTGTTATTGTTTCAACTAATATCTTGATTGTGACACTGATCCATTACACTCTCGTTAGACCAACTTGTTGGTCATGTATGTGACATGCAAAGGGATGACTACATCCATGAAGGTGAGAAGTTGCTTATTCATTACATATGTATTTAGTTATATTAAATTTCATTGTTAGCATATATTAAATTTTAATTATATGTTCGTAGAATTTGTTTTTATTAAATGTTAAAATTATACTATATTATCATAAACTAATTTGATGATTAATATTGAAGAAAATTCATTAAATAATCTTTATTAAAATTATAATTTTAAATTAATAACATTATTATTTTAAATTAAAAATAAGTTAAGTCTCGTAAATATCTTTATTAAAATTATATTGTATAATATTCATATGATATATATAATTTCATCTATTTAAAATAACTCTTATTAGATTTAAACTGCAACATAAATTTGTTTATAAATTTAGATTTAAATAAATATGTAATAGTATCACTATTAAGGAGATCGGTATCTAAATGTTTTAAGTTTTTGTGTTTTGTTATTTTTCATAAAAATAAAGTATTATAAATTTGGGCAAAATCTCATTTTTTTTATTGTTTAAATTGCATTTCTAAATATATAAATGGATTCAGTCGGTTAGAAAATCCATGAAACACTTAAATTATAATCCATGTGTTAAAATCTAGTTTGCAAAGTACAGTCTTGATATAATCCATACTTGGATTGCGTGACGGGGCAACGGATAGGAACGAATCACAACCGGCCAAATGAATACTGGATGACAATCACATTTCAGTTGCATTTTAGCATTTAATGCTTAGAAAAAATTAAAACCTATTTACCTTTTTCAATCAGAGAATGGTTGAATCGGTCGGCGAACCAGGGGAAGGATTACAGTCCCCATTTCCGGCTAATTTTTTAATTGAGGGAAAACATGGATTATTAAATGTTTGGGTATATGGATACAGTCCCATTTCCGGCGAATTTTTTAATTGTAGGGAGACATGAATTATCATTAAATGTTTGGGTATATGGACGGGGAAAGTTTTTAGATTATGATATTAAATTGTAATTGTGTATCATTTGGTTTTATATTAGGGTTACAAATTATTTGAATGGGAGTTCTCTAATTGTTTTAGGTTTTGATTTTTTTAGTTGGAATGAGTTCATATGAATATGTAGTAAATTATAATTTCATGTTATTTAAATTGTATTTTTAAATGTAGAAATGGATTTAGTTTACTGAAAATTTTTTAGGGCACTCATATTATATAAAATTTACTACTCCAACCTGCAGATTCAATAATTTTTCACCGGATTTTAGGCAAATATGATCAGAAAATATCACCAAAAAAGGACCAAAACATAGATCATTTACACTACAGCATATGGTCCCACTTCACTACCTTAATTTTTGATAATATTAATTTTTTAGTAGATATTATCTAGGTTGAAATCATTTTCTGTTTTTGATTGGTTAACACATTAGCTTCCTAAGATTGAATGAAACAGGTTAATGGTACAAGAGTGAAAGTCTTGTCTCATTTCCCTCTTTACAGGGGTTATTTCAGAACCATGATTTTCTTGAATAATTATGATGAGTCAGCCTAGGCCTACATCAACTGATAGTATCTAATGATAGCTCTCCTCACTACCCCTTAACAACTGAATTATAATAAGTTTTACCAGCTTCAAATTAGAAAAAAAAAGATAAATAATCTAATCCTGATACTTGCTTTGATTTAAAGCAATGATGCTTGCTGTGATTCGAGCCGTCGTGTTTCATGTGAAGATTGTTCTCAATAATGGTAGAGGATTCCATTGGTCACAACTGACCAAATTTTGTTTTTAAGTAGAAGTTATCTTTTAAGTTTTTGGCACACGTTTCTGCCGTTGATTTCCTGACTTTATTTGGTTCCCAAAGGGTGGGGCTAATCCAAATCCGGCCTGTGAAGTGGTTTTTCAGGGCGGGTTTGGGATTCTTTTATATACTCCACAAAGGCTATTGATGTCTGCATTCTTCTCTTACAGGCCTCTTATCTTGTTTTTCCCTTGTGCTCTGATACCCATATCTGCAGCAATCCTTGTTATTTGTTTTGTTTTTTCTGGAGGTCAGTAACTGGATTT
>ML790894.1:494185-504425 GCA_009831015.1 Picea engelmannii | reverse complement strand
TCATCCACACCAATCACCAACGGTTGCAATATTCGTAAGCCTAGAGTAAGCTTCAACAAGTAAGACACTACAAGTGGATATGATTTTAGCAACAATTTCATCAAGTTATCATCAAGAATAAGAAGAGAAATAATAATAAGTTTTCATACATGCTTTCAAGGGCACATACACCCAAGATCATAGTTTTGGGTACTCTTACATGCATTGATCCTTTCACCCATGATGCATAGAAAGAGGAATACTCAAAATATGATGACTTCAAGGAGTATTATAAAAGTTACAAGGGAAACTTTATGAAGGAGAAGGTGATAGCAAGGTTGACTACCATCTCTAACATGGGTTGTTCAACTTGAAGTTGAGCTTTGTTAGTTTAGAGGAGAAAAATTGCAACTTATTAAAGAAGCTCGCACCTCCAAAGTTGCATGACATTTTGGTGTTGGGAATATAGTATCCAACTTGTAGAGGTATGTGAACATGCCCAGAATACAAGAAGATGTAGCTTGGTGTAACACACCCAACTCCCTAACCCCTCTTAGCCTAGTGGGATGTACAAATTTCCTCTTCCTCAAAACTTAACTCCTTTCTCTGAACAGAGTCCATAGATGGAATATGCTCGTCGAGAGCTTTCCAATTATTGTAATTAGGATCAAAACTGGGCTTGGGATCAAAAGTTATGACCTCCTAAAAGTTTTGAGTCTTCTTCCACCATCTCCACCTCATCACCATGTGGCTCCACGTCACTCATGCCACTTGACATGGAATTGACATGTAAGAACATGTTACCCTCTAGTGCAACACGCTCAACCAGGGGATGGAGAACATGTGGCATAGTTCAACGACAAAACTTAAGGGTGGTTTCTATGCTTAACCGGGCATCGGACCCCCGTGGATCCCAACATCACTCACCACCCAAGTCTTCTAATGGTTGATATTCTGATGATCCAGTTCTTGGGCCATACCCCAATAGGATCACACACTCCCATTGTGCTCCTCAACTCATTGGGTGCTTCACCCATTGACAGTTAATCCCATCAGGTGCCACACTCCACCGACATATACTCCCATCGGACATCGGGCTCATCGAGACCCTCATCCCTCCTACACTTTAAATTACTTAACATTTTTGATATCCAATATTCAAAGGTATTGGGCCATCGGGGCACCTATACTCCAGGTTAACTCTTACTCATTCCAACTCCAAGCACCCGATCCGATGGTCTAGTTGGCACCTCAGACATGTGGCCCTATCATGACTTACCATCTGGCTTGACACGTGGCACCCACAACTCGATACAGAACTTTTTGCTAGACACCAAATCTCCTAAACACATGACACATCACCTTTATCACACGTCGACTAACCACGTCATCACACATCATCACCGGGCGTAAGGTTTCTCCACTTGGTATTAACACCTGTCCACTCTGTGTTGGATTGATTACATCATCTGATATCATTGGCACATGCTCTCCTCCGCTCACAAACTAACAAGGGAACAATGGTCAAAACCCTTCCCGGAACCATGCCCCACTAGGCATCAGGATATCAAGATTTCATGAAGGAAAACGGGCTAGGAAAATCTTTTGGGGATTCGGTACCCTGGGGCATTGACTCCCTCATGAGCTTATCTAAGGAATCGATGGTTGATATCTCTCAACTATATCTGATGGCCGAGGTTTAAGGGTGTTGAATCAAATCTCTTCATGCCCAACTGGACCCACTCTCGCCCCACACAATCAAATGTCAAGAAGCGTCGACCACTGTGACACTCTTGATCACCATGATGTCACTCATGTTTCCCTCTTTCCCACTAAGCTCGGGATCATATGCCTTCCCACTTGGATTTCCTCTGCACAAGGGAGTCCTTTCACAACTACACTATCCCTCAACACCCTCCCTTTTTAGTGTCAGTTTATTTCCAACAAACATCAAGCCCGTGGCCCTCTTTTGCTCCAGTCTAGATTTTGGGTCTTCTCTACTCCAACATGACCATTCATGTCCTGGGCATACTTCCCAATTATTGTTTTTCTCAAGGCTTCACATTGGAACTCTTTTTGCACATTCTCGTTGTTTTCCACTGTCTCGTTGTGTCCACACAATCATGTTCCTTTGATTTTGTGTGTTGCTTCTCTCGCAAACACCCATTTATTTGCATGTCTTTTCTCTAAAACCAAAACTCTCTTCTCCTACACACACCCATCCATTCTCTCGCTTCTCTTCCAATATTCCCTTTCTTATGTCAGATGAAATCAGGTCCATATAGGAAACGAGGTGGTGCTACTCTCTACCCATCAAACTCTCTATACTTGTATGCATTAGGAGTGGTTGGTTGTTCAACGACTAACCCCCTCTCATTAACTAATTTCCTTCAGTTGCAAGTTAGAGGAATCATGGTTATTTTCCTCCACATCATTCATCAAGGTGGTTTGGGATCTTTTGCACATGAATCCCCTTTTATACCCCCTCACTAGTCCCTCTCGTGGTATCATATCTAGTACGCGTGCTCCACCCATTAGTCAGTCGCACTACATTTTTCAATTAACAATAATACATTTACAATGTTTATATGTCATGGCATGGAAATCATTAGTCATGATTAATTTTATATAAACAAGGGTTTAAGAATGGGGTGTTGCATTCCCCTCCCCCTTCAAAAGGAACACCATCCTCGATGTTTTTTGCATCTCAGCAACACCTTCCATGCCTTCATCTTTCAACCACTTCAACAATGTCTTCCTCTCCTTGGTCTGGTCCACTCTTAGACTTTGACATTTCAACATATGCCTACATCAAATATCAAACAACATGCATATTAAAACAATTTCATGCATACATATTTCATTGTTGTTCATAATTCAAGAGGGAATATACATATCAACACAATATTTATCTATGCAATTCATGGACCTGCATCCATATGGTTATCACATCTACTCGACTCATTGTTTTCCTTGACATACTCATTGTGCTCATGATCCTAGCTAGCATGTAACTTGCATTATTCAAGTCTCCCCTTCCTTGCAGTCACTCACCCTCCAGACTCATGTATCCCTTTCTCTATTACATAGTTCCTCAAGCGATCCATCATTATCCAAGACTTCCTCACACGGGAATAGTATAAAGACTTATAGAGTCTTGCATCCAAGTCATCCCTCTAGCTTTCTCTAACATAGTATATCTCATCTCAACGATGATCATGGCATATAGGATCTTCATGTCACAACAATGGCCTTTCCCATACTTTTCCAGCTCGACAACCATCATTTATCCCTCCAGGAAAGATCTTGCATCTCACCTGTATCACGTGCATACAATAACCATGAGATACTACCATCAATTTCAATCGAAATTACTTTCAAATATGCTACCCACAGATTTCCAATTTCATTTATCCATTTTCATATATGTTCCATATAGGAACTCAAATCCCACAAGTATGATACTTCTTCTCATAGCAATTTCTCTCTTTTACAAACAACATACATTGGTCTTCCTTATGGACTTATATTGCTTCCATATCCAAGACCAATCTTCCTACAATTTCAATCTTCACACAACCAAACAAATTGTTAGTTTCTCATACACATTACATTTTCATTGTACATTTGAAGTGGTTTCACAAACAATTCTTAAATTTGTGCATATTAAAAATTTCATCACTTTTATTGACTAATGATATGAATTAAAATGAATTATCATTCCTTACACAAACATTATTTCAACATACCAAACTTTCTATAATTCCTTCAATTTTCATATGAATTTCAATCAATGTGCCAATGTCCATGGCCACACTTACACACAATGCACCCTTGCATTGATTTCAGATTACCATATTTCATGTTAGGCACTTTGCCATGGTGACTTGGAACTCAACCAACCTCTCACCACATGGCTTATTTATCAACATTCATTATTACAACAGGACTATGTTTATTTCCCTAAGTTGATGATGATCTCAAATCAACACACATGAAACTAAAAATTTCACATGAATGCATTCAATCATTCTTTCTTTACTAGTAACCAGGGTGCCAATATTCATGACCACCCGATTCCTTTCTTTACCATTTCAAAATGATGTTGGAATATTGGAAGGTTCTTCTTCCATAAGGGGCAGTCCTATACATGAAAACATGCATCCCCTCAATGTATTCAACCAAGGTGTTGCTTATGAGCACGCCTATTCATAATCATTCACGATTAATCAATACATCCATGACACATGTGTTCATGAATTTTCATGCAAGGATTGTAACCATCCTTGACTGCCATATGTTTCGTCTCTCTATAATTCAAGTTCTATTTTCCTAAATCACACCCTTCTTGGGTGTCAATGAAATTTATATAGTCAATCAAAATCATGTGCATACCATCAAGATATAAAATATTCCAGAAGGGATTCTTACCCAATCCCTTTCAAATTTCATGCCACATGGGCATGGAATTTTTATACATGTCCTGGCTACCAACAACCTTTCTGATATTACCTCATCAATGGTGCTTCATGGGAGCTTCTAGGATCCATTAATCAAACTTTCAATTGCAACCTTCTTGTATTTATCCTCTACCTAAGGTTTTCCACCATTGACAATTGTCTTTGTAGATTTTAACCTTGTACAATATTTACTGCAAACATATTTTCAGTAAAAGAACAGAAAAGATACAGTGGCAAATACAAAAATTACATAGAGATTTTTCCCCTGGAAACCCAAACCGGGAAAACTAGCATATTCTATATTCATTCATATGATACATTGTTTACAATAAAATATACATATAGGAGCTAGCGGCATCCAAAGTCCTAACCCAATGACCTGGATACGTCAACAACCATAATTCCTTAACCGGAAATAGAAAACCATCAAAACAAACCATGTGCCAAAAAATCGCCCAACAATGGACATGAAAAAAAAGACAAAAATGTGACACATTTCCTGAGGAAAAACTCATGCAAAGAATATAGCACATACCCAACATTCTCCCACTTGTTGTTTTCTTTGCATATAGGGGGTTACAGTGTTACATAGTCAACAATCCAGGGGAGCAATTCCCATGGAGCCTCTACACCAAGAGAACTTCTCAGTGCTCACAGATTTTGTTAATGAATCTGCAACATTCTTCAAAGTGTCCACCTTCATTAGCAACACTTTCTTTTATTCTACCATGTCTCTCACAAAGTGATATTGAATATCAATATGCTTTGTCTTTGAATGATAATCTGGGTTCTTCGCCAGAAAAATTGCACTCTAACTGTCACAATATATCCTTACATCTTGTTGTACCAACCCAATACTTGAACATAATATTTGTAACCATATTGCTTCCTTACTTGCATGAGTGGTTTCCATGTATTCAGCTTTTGTAGTTGAAAGTGCCACTACAACCTGTATTTTGCTCATCCAACTTATTACTCCTCCAAATAGGTTAAACACATACCCACTTGTAGATCTCCTACAATCCAGATCTCTAGCCCAATATGCATCCACAAAGTCTTGTATATCCAACACTATGTCCAATCCCGGTCTTCCTTGGTAGCACAATCCATAGCTAGCAGTGCCACACAAATACCTGAAAACCCTTTTTACTGTTGTCCAATGCTCCTTCCCTGGTTTTGACATATACCTGCTCAAAAATCCCACTGCATGTGCAATGTTCACTCTAGTACAGACCATTGCATACATCAAACTGCCAACTGCACTCGCATATGGAATATGATACATGTCCTCCTCCTCTTCCTGTGTCTTGGGACATTGTTCCATAGATAACTTTACACCAATAGGAATAAGAACCTTGACTGGTTTATGTTCTTGCATATTAAACCTCTGCAATATTGTCTCGACATATTTTCTCTGATTTAACCACAGTTTCATCTTTTTTTGATCTCTTTTAATTTCCACTCCCAAAATGAAATTTGAAGCACCAAGATCCTTCATGTCAAATTTAGAGGACAACTGAGTTTTTACATCCTGGATAATCTCCTTGTTGTTTCCTATCAACAACATGCCATCCACATACAAGACCAAATAAATCAAATGATCACCAATTAATTTAAAATACACACAATGATACTCCTTGCTTCTTGTGAAGCCAACTCCCGACATATAAGTATCAAATTTTTTATACCACATCCTTGGTGATTGTTTTAAACCATACATGGACTTTTTCAGCGTGCATAAGAGCTCCTTCTTTCCCTTCACAACAAATCCTTTTGGCTGCTTCATATAGATTTCTTCTTCTAGATCCCCATGTAGGAATGTTGTCTTCACATCCATCTGTTCTACTTCAAAATCAAATGCAACAACAACATATAACATAAATCTTATAGCAGTTAACTTGGCAACAAGAGAAAAAATCCCACCAAAATCAATTCCCTCAACTTAGGAATAACCCTTTGCTCCTAACCGATCTTTGTATTTCTCCACTTTTCCTTTTGCATTCAGTTTCCTTTTAAATACCCATTTGCTTCCAATGGGATTTCTTCCAGTCAACAACTCCACTAGATCCCAAGCCTCATTCTTATACAAGGTTGTCATTTCTTTATCCATGGCCTTTTTCCATAGCTTTCCATCCTCTGAATCCACTGCATATCTGATAGTTCTAGGATCATCATCAGTAATATACAAATAAAAATTTGAATGAAAATTAGATGGAGTATACCTTTCCGGTAGCCTTCTTTCTCGAACCGATCTCCTCAATACTAGAGTATGAGGATCTTCTTCTTATGATTCTTGTTCTTCTGTAGAGTCTGATTAATCATCCTTTAAATCAAATTCTATTTTCTATTGTTCTTCCTTACTTAGTAGGACTTCTTGTTTAACAACATCCTTCATTTCTCTAAATACCACATCTCATCTATACACTGCCTTCTTAGTTTTTGGGTTCCAAAGCTTATAACCTTTGAGACCATATTTATACCCAATAAAGATACACTTTTCAACCTTCTTATCTAGCTTACTCATGTTTTCCTTTGGAACATGAACATATGCTTCACAACCAAATACCTTGAGATGTGTGAGAGAAGGTTTCTTACCAGTCCATACCTCTTGTGGAGTCTTTTCATCCAGCGTTGATGAGGGTGATATGTTGACTAGGTAACATGCAGTACCCACTGCCTCTGCCCATAATTCTTTCTCTAACCCAACACCACTGAGCATGCACCTTGCTTTTTCCATCAGTGTCATGTTCATCCTTTCTACAACTCCATTCTTCTGAGGTGTATATGGAGTAGTATTCCTCCTTGATATACCACACTTCTTACATAATTCTTCATATTCATTCTCACAGAACTCTCCGCCATTATCTGTCCTCAACACCTTACTTCTTTTCCCTATTTGATTCTCAACAAGAGACTTAAACTTTTTAAACCTGTCAAAGACTTCAGATTTCTTCCCGAGGAAATATATCCAAGTATTCATTGATATTTCATATATAAATGAGACACAATACACAAATTTTCCTAATGATGGGATCGACACAGGTCGAAAAACATCACTGTAAACTCGATGTAAAATTCCTTCTTCCCTTGTTGCACCAGAGGGGCATCTTACATGATTCTTCTACTCATATACACAATGTTCATAGAAATCAAAATCTAGAGAGAAGTTAGACATACCTTCAACCATACCTTTACCGTGTAGTAGTCGAAGACCCATTCTCTCTGATATGCCCAGTCTTTGATGCCACAACATAAACTTTTCTCTAGAGACTGTAGGAATTATTTCTTCTTCAAATCCAATATCATAAACAATGGAACTATTACACCCATCACTAATAGTGCTTCCTTGCATCTTATACAGAGTTCCAAACCAAACTCCCTTCAACAACACCATTGCTCCTCAAACCATCCTGCAGGTTTCCTTTTCAAATATTGTTTTTATCCGTACATCGTCCATTTTGATTATAGAAATCAAATTTCTGCCAATCCTGGGATGTGTAGAACACCAGGTAGTATTCTAATCCTTCCATCTATGAGCCTCAACTTGAATTTTCCTCGAACTATGATTCTGGTTGTCGATTCATCACCTAGGAAAACATTACCTCCATCATACCTTTCATATTCACAGAATGACTCCCTGTGGGGAGTCATATGAAAGGATGCACTTGATTCAACCAACCATGCCTCATGATCTGCATGTGTGCTTGAAGAAGCCAAGTACACATATTCTCCTTCTTCCTTGGAGGCATTTTCTTCTGTAGAAGGAGATTCTTCAGATCCCTTATTTTTCTCAACTTTGGATCTACATTGCTTCTTGTAGTGCCCTTTTTTTCCACATCTCCAACATACCTTTAAAAAATTTCTGGGAGATTTATATCTACCCTTAGACTTAGATCTCCCACTTGAGAACTTAGATCTATTTCTTTCCTAGGAGTGTCCTCTTGCAGATAATGCATCTGTGCTCTGTCCTTCCATATTCTTTTGTCTCATCTCCTCCGACAACAAGGATGAGACCACTTTATCAAACTTCAAGGTAGTTGTATTACGACCTATGGCCACAACCAGACCATCCCACGAGTCTTTAAAGAACACAGTAAACTGATACACTTATCTTCATCTGAAATATTAATATCAACAGATACTAATTGACTTACCATGGTATTGAAGGCATTCAAATTCTCTGCCATGGAGTCTCCATATCTCATCCTTAGGTTGTACAACTTCTTTCTCAGGAATAGTTTATTTACTAGGGACTTAGACTGATACAAATTCCCCAACTTATCCCATAAATCCTTGGTTGTAGCTTCCTATGACACAATTAGTAATATTGAATCTGAGAGATACAATCGGATTGTGCTCTTCGCGTTCCGATCCAACTTTTTCCAGTCATCTATTGAAGTTCTTGTAGGTGCATTACCTGGATCTACCATGATCCATTGATCTCTCTCCACCAACAGATCTTCCATATTGAGCTTCCACAACTCAAAACTTTTCCCATTAAACTTATCGATCTCCGTTCTTGAATTGTTCGCCATTTATTTTCACTTGAAAAATCAATACCACAGATCTCCCACTGTAACAAGGTTGATCACAGTACCGAACCAAACTCTTGACCACAAAAGTGTCCCCCTGAAGCCAACAATGCTCTGATACCAAATGTAGATTTTAACCTTGTACAATATTTACTGCAAACAGATTTTCAGTAAAATAAAAGAAAAGATACAATGGCAAATACAAACATTACACATATATTTTTCCCCTGGAAAACCAAATCGGGAAAACCATCATTTTCTATATTCATTTATATGATACATTGTTTACAATACAAAATACATATAAGAGCTAGCGGCATACAAAATCCTAACCCAATGACTTGGATTAGTCAACAACCCTAATTGCTTAACCGGAAATTGAAAACCATCGGCAAAAATCGTGTGCCGAAAAATCGCCCAACAATGGACATGAAAATCGAGGCAACACAAAAAATGAGGCAAAAATGCGACATGTTTCCCGAGGCAATTTTTTTTCCTCAAAGAATATAACACATACCCAACAGTATTCCCCAACAACTCCAATATTTTTCCTACATAGAATAAACACCATTACATTCACAATTATATTACAGGTCATGTTAAATCAAAATGCATGTACCATAGTAATAAAATCAACAAAACATTTTCATATATGCCTCAACATATGTATATTCACTCTATCACATTGTCCTCAATGTTTTTCATGAGTGTAAATAAAATTAATATTTTTTTTGTCTCTACAGTCATACAACTATCATATTTCTCATGTTAGAAACATCCACACATAATCAACATATTAGTTTTCTCATCCCAAAGAAATACAATAAACAACAAGAAATGAGTCAACAGATTCTCCCCTTTTATCTCCTCCGTATAGTCTGGAACTTTTTGATTAACTGAACTATTTCCAAGGCCTCTCTTCCTTTGCATAACATGGCTCCAATATCATTCATTTAAACATATTTATAATTTTATTTTCCTTTTCTTTCATAACTATTCTTTTAAAGCATACAACTCTGCTAAGCAAATTAGAGTTTTAGAGTGAGAAAAGTGTTCACCCTTTCCTCCTTATTTTCTTATGCAATCTATCCTTTTTGGGATTTGTCTGCTCCATTCCTTGAGCAGCCTTAGTCAAGTTCATATTGACATTTCATGCATTATCTCTTAATATGTAATCCATGATTCCTATACAAATAGGCTTTGCAATCCACTTCCTAATTTTCCAACAGTCATTAATGTTATGGCTTTGTTCTCCTCACAGAGTCTCCA
>ML790894.1:478931-494135 GCA_009831015.1 Picea engelmannii | reverse complement strand
TTCATATTGACATTTCATGCATTATCTCTTAATATGTAATCCATGATTCCTATACAAATAGGCTTTGCAATCCACTTCCTAATTTTCCAACAGTCATTAATGTTATGGCTTTGTTCTCCTCACAGAGTCTCCACATAGCTTCTTCACATGGAACTGTCTGAGCATGCAAATTCCTTATTGCAGTATTCAAAAATACCTAAAATGACCTCAACCCACGAGTTAGCATCAACTTATAATTTCAGTTACTTACCCAATTCTACCTAAAGAATACATGCATGCATTCTTATTATACATTCGAACTACAAATTCAACACATGCATTTGTTATATTAAATTGTATTTACATTGTGCTTTTATGCACTCAACCTTATGCATTAGCATAATGTGTGTGTCTACCATGGGCATGCTTTACAATTTCATATGCATATTTATTTGAAATCAATCTATCTCATGAGTGTTCACAATCATTTACATGAAATTCCCAAAGACATAATTCATATTTCCTTCTATTCATAACATCAAAGCATTCTTACTCATTTTTCTCTTTCAACAATTTATACTAGCTCTTTCTAAGGAATGGGGTACAACCTCCTCAAGCTAGTATTCAAAAAAAACAAATAGACTCTTTAAAATAGAGTCATCTATGTATCTATAGCATTATCCAATCCTGGAAAGTACAAATCTTGCCTCACAGTCCACTTATTCATGTAGACATACCATGTCTTTAAACATGTGTGAGTGTGCACATCACTTGCACATTTTTATATCATTCATATACATTTGTTTAATCTTAATATCATCCTTCCAATGAGAGCTTACAACCCTTCACATGACAAGTCTCATTGGCATATTCATAATTATGTTTCCCTCTTTACATGGAAACCACCAACAAGAGATCACTCTTTCCATCTGCTATAAAAACATCCCAAAAATCAAAATTTCAAATAGGTAATTACAATGTTACCCAAGGAAACAAGATACCAATTCCTATCTCTCTTCATACCTCAAATTAATTTTGGTCAATAGGCCTTTACTAAGGAAATCCTTTCCTAAATTCCCTCTCAATGTTACTTGAGCATATTAAGTCATACGTATATGGCTATCTTCCCTTTCTGGATGTTATTTGATCTAGTGGTCTTCTCGAAATTCCCAAGAACTTTCTTTACTAGACTTTAGATTAGTATCTCATTAATTCTTTTACCTTATCTTCATAAGGTTATATGCAACAACATCATCAACATTTTATCCATGTTGATAACTTTCTTGCTAATATTAGGTCATCATCAACCAAAATGTCCCATTAGCACACTATAATTTACAACCAACCACATGTTATTATAAGTCTACATGCATGCTATATACATGCTCAATCATTTCCATATGCATTACATCATATCCTTGTGCACTAAGCATTTTACTCATGCCTACATTGTAGATGTATTCCAGTTGTTTGCCTTTTTCATTTACATGCATATACATGCCTTTAGGTTAATAGACATATACATTTTCTGTAATACAACCATGATCTCATAAACTTGCTCATGTGTCCATCTCACTTTACCTCCTTTATGAGGACTAGCAACAGTCCAGAGGAGTCATTTTTATTTTGCATAAATAGATTATCCAAGCAACATGTTTCAATCATTATAGGTCAAGTAAAATGACCTTACAAATTTCCATCAATCCTCTAAACATGAGGAGTTATACATACAAGGCTTAGTCTTTTATTTAAGAAACAATTATAACTGCCAAGTTTCTATCAACCCATACATATTGACAACATTACAACAATCCAGTTCATTCATTCTATGGACTTATGCAGCCTTTTAATAGGATTCTACATTTTCGACCATTTACATTCATATTTTTACCATCAATGCCTATCAACATATTCCCACTCCTATAGGAGTAGTTATTCTTCCAACAAAGAAAACATATAATTCTTCTATTGTAAATCGACAAGTAAATTTTCTGCTATAAGAGATCCCAAAACAAGATTTCAATTTGTAGTCTTTCTTCTCAAGGAACCTGTGCATTTACTAATTAAAATTTTACTGCAAAAAGACACTTTCCAACGAGACCATCTTAGCCTTGGTATATTAGTTGTGTGAATGTTCTCTGGCCCATCCAAGCCTAGTGTTTGAAACTCATCTCTGATACCACTTTGTAAGACACCCGACCCCTTAACCCCTCTTAGGCTAGTGGGATGTAGAAATTTTCTCTTCCTCAAAACTTAACTCATTTCTTTGAATGGATCCCATAGATGAAATCTAGTCGTTGAGAGATTTCCAACGATTTTAACCATGCTACAAACCGAGTTCGGGATCAAAAGTTACAACCTTCTAAAATCTTTTAGCCTTCTTCCACCATCTCTACTTCATCGCCACATGGCACCATGTGGCTCCATGTCTGATCCAAAATGGATCCAGGAAGGCCTAAAATTTTTAGTTCTCAGAATAAAATGAAACCAACACCATTGCGTCGGGCTCGTCGGGTTGATTCCGACCATATATTTTTTTCCAAAAATGGACACCATATGTGAAAGTTATCGCGTTTTGATCGATTTCCCAAACATGCAAAAAAGTCAATTGGTCAAAGCTAACAATTAACAAGCCATATTGCTGACGTTAGCAGTAAGTCAACATGACATGGTAGTGATGTCACCAGGGACACGTGGCATCACAAGGAGGTGACATGTGTCACTCGTTTTTGGCATTTTCAGGCGTGATGTGGACCAGTAAAAAAGTTACACGTGGCACCATACGGAGGTGACATGTGGCACTGTACGGATGCAACACGTGGTTGTACAGACGTTGATGTGTCCCAATGATAGTTTGATAGGTGGCAGTATGGATGATAGGTGGCAGTGACATGGCACTGACTAAGCATATGATTGTACAGTACGACAGTGTCACATGGCGCCAGGTGGTAGACTCTGAGCTTGACACATGTCGTACGACGTTGACTGGGCAGATGCATTGGCAGGTTGATGTGGTGGTCCACTAGGCAGTTGACTGTGTTGGTAACTGGACTATATGGTCCAATCACAAGGTGACATGTGGCACCCCATATTTGGCCAGTGTGGACCGGTTCAAAAATTTGTTTTGCCTCCGCGGGATTCGAGCTCGAGACCTCCGGGCATGCCAATGACCCCACCAAACTCACCAACCATTCGGGCTACACCATGGGACTTAAAAACCATCCAGGCAAACTTCATTTTGTTGTGATATGGGTGGAAGTTTGGGGATAAGCCCTGGTCGGTGGGGGCTAGCCTGACTGACCAGGGGCCATAGTCCAAGATTCAAGACTGAAGGTTTAGGATGAGGGGGGCCTAACACTTGGCCACATGGCCATGCATACGACCAACGTAGCAGCTTAAGACAAGAGCTTAATAGTTAGCGCCCAGCCATATGGAAGATCCCATGTGACCTCGAGCCTGGAGTCTTAGGGGGTTGGCACGCATATTTGCCCAATGTGGGTTTTTTTAACTATATTATATGATTTTATGTTGATTTTATCCTGTGTTAATGGGAATTTTGCCCATTATTGAGGATTTGGAGCCCTTTTTGAGGCTAGATCTTGGGGAAAAGTTGGGATTTGATTATCATCTCAAAACCTATAAAACCAGAGGTTCTTGTTAGCCTTTAGAGGTTCAGAAGCAGCAGAATAATGAGGAATTGTAAAGCTTAATCCATTTTAATGTATGGAAGCTATTGAGGAAGCGAACTTTGGAGGCCATTTCCGGGAGCTACGCTCAACCTTTTTCAGTGTCGTTAGTTGTGTTGGATTCTTTAGGTGGAGAAGAACACAACCAAACTAGTTTGTAATCCTTTTGAGATACTTCTGATGTAATCTTTCAACATTGAAGATAAATAAGAAAGCCTCCCCCACTGAGACAAAGGCTTGGAGATCTAGGCAACCCTGCCGAACTCTGTTAACAATATTGTTGTTATGGTTTGTTGTTCCTTATGTTTACTTTCTAATCTGCATTCTTTATGATGGTTTCAATATTCATTCATTAAGTCTCCTTCCTCATTTAAGTTTTATGAATGGTAATTTAACACGTGCTTAAAACTCAACCAAGTCTTTTGAGTATCATTTTCGGATCAAGAGGTATTAGAGTGGGTTGATAGTTGGTTGTTTGAGTTTGGATGATTACCAAAGAAAATATAAGTCGAGGTGAAGGAGAGCTTGTAGAAGGGGATCCAGAGATTGGATCAAGAAAGATGACTTCTCAAAGTGAGAAGATGGCATTTGAAGAAGGAATGTCTCAGAACGAGATAGAGTTTCAAAATATATTTTTCACCATGTTTGAGATGGTAAAGGTGTTATATGATGATTACTTGGAACGAAAGAGGCATTTTAAAGGGGAATCGTCAAAACAGGACAAAAGTGAAGAAGGAGAGGATCCTCCTAAACCTCCTCCTTCACCTCCTTCACCTCCATCATCTTCTTCTTCTTCAAGTACAAGTGCAACTTATACCGCAAGAAAACATTCCCATAAACATAAGCATGATATGCCATTACTTAAGCTTGATGTGAAATTCGAATGTTCCATGTATGATGGTGAAGTCAATGCTGAGAGGATTGATAACCGGGTCAGACATATGGAAGTTTATTACAGTGTGCAACAAATCAAAGATGAGGCAACCCAAATCAAATTGGCATCACTTCGTCTTGCAAGCACAACACTCATCTGGTGGCAGAGTAAGTTGCAGCATGGTACTCAACAAGCTGGTAATGTATTTCCATCATGGCAATATTTTGTTTTTTCACTTAGAAAGTAGTTTTATCCTTTGGGTTATAAGGAAAAGGATTTAATTGAATGTAAAAGTCTTAAACTAAGAAAAGGACAAATGGTGAAAGAATACACAGACGAATTTTGCAAGATGGCATTAATGTTAAATACCCTATTACATACACAATAAACTCTTATGAAGTATATAGGAGGTTTACCTGCACATATTTGTAACACTGTATTTATGTTTGGACCTACTAATCTTGATGAGGTTTATGTTCAAGAAATGTATATTGAAGCAGGGAAAACATGAGTTGGTGTATCAGGGTAATTGTCTTCAAGGAAAGAAGACAAAAGAAAGGGGAACAAAAAGAAAGCAAATTCAGTGACAATGAAGGAAGGGAAGATCTCTTGCAAGCATTGCAAGAAAGAAGGGCATGATGATGACCATTGCTAGAAATTGCACCCATAGAAGAGACCAAAGTGGTTCAAAGAAAGGAAAGGGAGGCAAATAGTTGCAACATCAACACGGCCAACAGACTTGGGATATGATTCAGGTGATGAGACTAAAATCACAACAGTTGGTTTGACAGGTAAAATTGGTGATGGTTCTGATTCAAGAAGTAAGGTGTTTCATCTAAGGGTCATAATGAAACATACTAAGATCAATACATTGATAGATAATGGAGCTCAATCTAACTTAATTTCAGAGGAATTGGTAAAGAAATTGGGATTGATAACTAATTTACGTCATAAACCTTACTCAAATGGATAAGGAACAATCCTAAATTGCACATAACAAAGCAATGCACTTTAAGGTTTGCAACTTCATCAAAGTTTGTGGATGAGGTAACATGTGATGTGGTGCCACTAAATGAATGTGGAATGGTCTTAGTTAGCCCTTATTTGAATGATCGAAAATAAATCTTCTATGGGGAACAAAATCAATATCACCTAACTAAAGAAGGTAGTGAATATGTTGTGCATTCTCATCACATAAAAACAAATCAATCTCTTCAAACAATGGAACAATTAAGGAAGGCAGCTTATGCAAGTAACACACCTATAATTGTGCCAAGTAAAGCAATTGATCTTAAGCATGGACATGAGATGGTTGTAGAATGGAAATTCAATCATATTTTGCTTCAAGATAAGTTAATGTCGTGCAAGCACATCAAACATATTGGCACATTTTCAATCATATTTTTTATGCTATCACTGTTAATGTTTTCTACATGGATGGTAGTGGATTCAATAAGATGTGAACGAGTTCAAGTAGCTAGCAATATGATTTAAGTTGTCATGGTTATTATGAAAATGATTATGATGCGACAGGTGCACATGACAGAGTTTAAAGACAAAGGACAAGTGGGGTGGCCTATCCTGCACTTGATGATTGGTTAATACCCTTCTGGAGGACCAAAAGGTCTTAGTGGGGAGGCATGATCCAAAATGGATCCACGAAGGCCTAAAAATCAAAGTTGTCAAAATCGAATGAAACCAGTGCCATTGCATTGGCCTCATCACGCCGATTTCGGCCATATATTTTTTTCCAAAAATGGACACCGTATGCAAAAGTTATCCGTTCTTATCGATTTCCCAAACAAGCAAAAAAGTCAATTGTTCAAAGTCAATAGTCAACAGGCCGTACTGTTGACGTCAGCAGTACGTTAGCATGATGTGGCAGTGATATCAACATAACGTCATGATGATGTCAGTAGGGACATGTGGCAGCATGAGGAGGTGACATGTGTCACTCATTTTTGGCATTTTCAGGCGTGATGTGGACCAGTAAAAAAGTGACACATGGCACCATATGGAGGTGACACGTGGCACTATACGAACACGACATGTGGTTGTACGGATGCTGATATGGCCCAATGAGAATCTAACACATGGAAGTATGGATGTCAGGTTGCAATGACGTGACGTTGACTGAGCAGTTGACTGTACAATACGACAGAGTGACGTGGCACTAAGTGGCAGGCTCCAGACTTGACACGTGTCGTATGGTGTTGACTAGGTAGATACGTTGACAGGTTGATGTGGTGGTCCATTGGGTAGCTGACTGTGTTGGTGACTGGACCATACAGTCCAATCACAGGGTGACATGTGGCCCAATCAGAGGGTGCCACGTGGCACCCTAGATTTGGCCAATGTGGGCCGGTTCAAAAATTTGTTTTGCCTCCGCGGGATTTGAGCTCGAGACCTCCAGGCATGCCAACGACCCCACCAAACTCGCCAACCATTCGGGCTACACCATGGGACTTAAAAACCATCCGGGCAAACTTCATTTTGTTGTGATGTGGGCAGAAGTTTAGGGATAAGCCTCGGTCGGTGGGGGCTAGCTCGACCGACCAGGGGCCATAGTCCAAGAGTCAAGATCAGAGGTTTAGGGCACGCGAGACCTAACACTTGGCCACATGGCCATGCATACGATCAACACAATAACTTAAGACCAGGGATTAACAATTAGCGCCCAACCCAAGGCCATATGGTAGCTCCCATGTGACCTGGAGCCCAGAGTCTTGGGGGGATGGCAAGCATATTTTCCCTATGTTGGTTCTTTTAACTATATTATATGATTTTATGTTGATTTTATCCTGTGTTAATGGGATTTTTGCCCATTCTTGAGGATATGAATCCCTTTTTGAGGCCAGATCTTGGGGAAAAGTTGGGATTTGATTCTCAGCTCAAAACCTATAAAAATCAGAGGTTCTTGGAAGCCTTTAGAGGTTTAAAAGTAGCAGAATGATTAGGAATTGTAAAGCCTAAGCCATTTTTATGTAGGGAAGCCATTAAGGAAGCGAACTTTGGAGGCCATTTCTGGGAGCTACACTCAACCTTTTTCAGTGTTGTCAGTTGTGTTGGATTCTTGAGGTAGAGAAGAACACATCCAAACCATTTTGTAATCCTTTTGAGATACTCTTGATGTAATTTTGTATCATTGAAAATAAATAAGAAAGCCACCCCCACTAAGACAAAGGCCCAGAGACATAGGCAACCTTGCCAAACTCTATTAAAAATCTTGTTGTTACGGTTTTTTGTTCCTTATGGTTACTTTCTGATCTACATTCTTTATGATGGCTACAATATTATTTCATTAAGTCTCCTTCCTCATTTAAGTTTTTTGAATGGTAATTTAATATGTGCTTAAAACTCAACCAAGTCTTTTAAAGATAACTTTCGGATCAATGTCACTCATGCCACATGATGTGGCACCGATGTGTCAGAACACATCGCCCTCTGGTGTGGCACACATAACCAGGGGATGGTAGACATGTGGCATAGTTCGATGAAGAAATTTAAGGTTGTTTCTATTCTTAACCGGGCACTGGGCCCCCATGGATTCCAACAACACTCACCACCCAAGTCTTCCGATGGTCGATATTTTGATGGTTCAGTCCCCGAGCCATACCCCAAACTGGTCACACACTCCCACTGGGTTCCTCAACTCACTAGACACTTCACCCACTAACATATACTCCCACCAGACATAGGGCTCACAGGGACCCTCGACCCTCCCAAACTTGACACTACTTAACATTTTCAATATCTGATATTCTGAGGTATTGGCCCACCAGGGCACCGAGCCCCCGAGTTAAATCATACTCATTCCAACTTTGAGCGCCCGATCTGGTGTTCTAGCTGGCACTTCAGACAGGTGGTCCTATCATGACCTTCCAACTAGATTGACAAGTGGCACCCAAAAATAAATACGAAACTCTGTGATGAACACCAAATATCCTAGACATGTGGCACACCACATCTATGACACATGGAATAACGACGACATCACATGTCATAATCTAGCATAAGGTTTTTCCACTCGGTACTAACACTTGTCCATTATATGTTGGCTTGATTACATCATCCGATGTCATTGGAACGTGCTCTCCTCCACTCACAAACTAACAAGGGAACAAGGTTCATAACCCTTTCCGGAACCATGGCCTTTTAGGCATCGGTATATTGGGATTTCACGAAGGAAAACAAGCTTGGAAAATCTTCCGAGGATCCAGGGGTCTGGTACTCGAGGGTGTTGAATCCTTACTGAACTTATATAAGGAATCGATGACTGAGATATCTCAACACTTAGATCCGACGACTGGGGTTCAAGGGCATTGAATCAAAGGTATTCATGCCCAATTGGGCCCACTCTCGCCCCACACAATCAAATTCCGCCAAGCATCAACCACCATGGCATTCTTCATCACCATAATGTCACTCATGTGTGACTGAACCTTCTTAGTTCATATAGTTTACAAAGGAAAGGGAAGGTGGAACCAGGCACCAAGACACTAAGCTTCCTTTGAAAGTCCTTGTAAGCAAATCCCCAGTAGTCTGGGGTCTAGTTACCCTCTCATGAAAAGGATCAATGGTGGAGATATGGTGATCCCTTGATCTCAATCCTAAGGTTTAAAGGTGCCCATTCAAGGGTTTTATGCCCGAAAAGGGCCCATAGTCGACCTGTTGAAAAATCAAATGTTGAAACGTATCTCCCTCCAGGTACGTTGGCTGCCACACTGGTTTGATACATCACAATAACATCATCCTCTCTCTTGCTCTCTTCATTTATAAGCGATAAGGGCATGGAACTATGTTTTGGAACTTTACCCCATCAGGTATTGGGTATTTAACAAGGCCACCAAATGCAAGTCCTTTCGATACTACGTGGATTCAGTAGCCTAATTAAAAGGGGATTTTCCTCCAATTCCCAATCTATTCTACTACGATCGGATGACTATAGTTGAGCCTTCCTACCGATCCAACAATCATTGTTTCTCATAGATTAAGATAGTGATTTCCAAGGTTTAAAGATTTCCCTCATACTTAACATTCCCACAATCCTTCTCTGGTCCTTTTTGTAGGGATATTTAACATGGTTTCCATTGGCTTTTAACTCTTGTGCTTAAGCAAGAAACCGTCTATCTAGTAACCCTAAATGAAGGCTTCATTATCTTGTAAAATTTTCGTTTGAGGTTTGTCCCCATAGATGAAATAACCTGTAATTAAAGAATATAAAATAAACTAAGCATTTACATATCCAGATAGATCTCCTCATTTATCATTTGTTACAAGAGGCGATAGCCAACAAGGAATACAAGTAAGCAAAAGATGGCATCCAATTATGTCTAAGCCATTACATAAACATGATACAGTCCATCATCATTACCATACATCCAAGAGATGTTACAGGTGAAAGCCCTTATCTGTTCAATGATGAAATTAGCCAGCCAACTTATTGTGGATGAGCACTTTTCCATACAACCACATGCTTTGTTTCTTAGTCACTTTGGTAGCATGCCACCCACATGCAAGACCATGATACCACCAGGAAACTATCATAATCGACTCAACAAGTCATGAAATAGATCAAAAAGGTTACTCTCCTTCACTCCACTAGCAGCAACAAAAGTTTCCTCTCTTTCCCACTGATTTCAGGACCTCCACAGGGTTTATTAGATTCCTTCCCAGCTGGATTTCCTTTGGACAAGGGAGTCTTTTCACAGCTACATTGTCCCTCAATGCCCTCTCCTTCCATTGTCAGTTTCTTTCCAACAAGCATCAAGCCCGCGACCCTATTTTTCTCCAGTCTGGATTTTTGGGTCTTCTCTGCTCCAACATGATCATTCATGTCATGGGTATACTTCCCAGTGATTATTTTTCTTAAGGCTGCACATTGGAACTCTTTCTGTACATTATTTTTTCTATCCACTATCTCTCAGTGTCTGCATAATTGTGTTCCTTTACTTCTAAATGTTGCTTCTCTCGCAAGCACGCATTTATTTGGATGCCTTTTCTCTTAAACCAAAACTCTCTTCTCCTGCATGCACCCGTGCATTATCTTTCTTCTCCTCCAATACTTCCCTTTCTTCTATTAGAAGAAATCAAGTAAATCCAAGAAACGAGGTGGTGGTAATCTTTGTCCATCCAACTCTCCATACCCATATTCATTAGGGGTGGATGGTTGTTCAACTATCAACCTCCTCTCATTAACTAATTTGCTTTAGCTGGAAGTTAGATGAATCATGGTTCTTTTCCTCCACATCATTCATCAAGGTGGCTTAGGGTTTTTGCACATGAATCCCCTTTTCTTCCCCCTCACAAGTATCTTTCGCGGTATCATGGCCAATACGCATGCTCCATCCATTAGTCAGGATGGAGCATACACACTTTTCTATACCAACAAACCCAGTAATAATAATCAAGGTTTATTCCATCCCTTACAGGTACCTACTTGGTCTCGAGAGAGCATCTCTATGGATTTTATGGGGGTTTGCTAAGAACCAAGTGAGGACATCGCTATCTATGTGTGTTAGTGCATATACTTTGTGAGATGTGCATTCTCATGCTTGTAAAAATACCATCATGGGACAATATGTAGTGATCGTGTTCTTTGAAAGGGTTTGGGTTCACTTTGGGATACCAAGGAGCATTGTAACACCCCTCCCGAGTACTACCTATTTTGCATATTATGACATCTCATTTATGATTAGATTTATATGCATTTTTGCAACGATTATATGCACTGATTAGATTGTTAATGGACTAACATGATTAATGTATATGAAATTGTTATTTCCTCAATTTAGGACTCATACTAACTAGGGTTAGATGTCAAGAGCATCTCAAAGAGCATGATAAAGAATTTATGCTATGTGAATACTAACATTGATTATAGGAGTATAGTTCTTGGGACCCGCACTAACTTAAGTCGGACTTTGGGAGTAGATCAAAAGATTATTGATATTATTGTGTATTCACACCCAAGGGAAGGAATTCAACTTAATGTGGATGACCTAGCCGAGATGTTTTTAGTTCCTTGTGAGGTACAAAAGGTAATTAAAGTTTGGATTGGGAAATAGTATGCTACTAATATGTGATCAGGGTTTGTAAGCCAAAGTGGGTAGGATAAGAATAGTAAGTGACTATCACATGACTTGTGCAAGTTTACCTTAACCTTAATTTCTCCCTAAACCTATTTGTGATATTTAATTACCATTTTGTGGGGGGTTAGCTAGATTAGGCTAGGATACTAGTTGGGAGAGAAAGATGGTTTTCCCTGCTATGCTAGGGTGAAAAGGAAGGAAATTGTTGCAATAGAGAGTCCCATTTTTCTATGCAAGCAAGCTTGTATGTTCTTGGAAAAAGTTGTGGTTTGTTCACCTGATTGTGTAATAATTGTGATAGTCTAAAGACTATTCAACGACTTTTCTTGAGTGGGTAGACAAGGTTGAATGTACTTGATCTTGTGGGAGGTACATTGCCCATTGTTCCTAACTTGTTATTGAGAGCTCCATTGTTTGAGGTGTTGAGATACTGTGGCTGGAGTGGGTATAGTTCTTTTCACACTAGAGACTTGCTGGGAGGTGTGTCTTGTGCCAAAGACCTCTCCACCTAGTACACTATAGTTAGTTGGAAACTGTATTGTTATTGTTTTATGAATATGTGACTACTTTATTGGTTGGATTAACCTTTAAGTGATTGTTCCTAGTTAATATTTCCCATTGAGATGAGGCCCTGTATGGGGGCATCACAAGAGTAGCCTGATGTTTCATTCATGGGAGGAACAAATCTCTTAAAGTGTGTTTAGTAGATGGGGTTAGGTGTATCAGAGTCCACTAAAGGTTTGTTGCCCATTATTTCTAGCTCACTATTAAGAGTTCTACTGTTGGAGGTGTTGTAGAATCATGGCTAGAGTGGGTATGGTTTTTTTCACATCGAGATGTTGCGGGGAGGTGTTTCTTGTGCCAAAGACCTCTCCACCTTACAATAGAATATGGTCAATTGGAAACTATTCTAACCTTGTGACTACTTTGTTGGTTGGTCAACCTTTAGGTGATTGTGCTTAGTTGATATTCCCTATTGCGTTGAGGCCCTGTACGGGGTGCCTCACCACAGTTCTTGGTGTTATGTTGGATAGAAGGAAAATACACCCTTAGAGTGTGTTTCCCCAATTAATGATGCTTGGTATCAAAGATTTGTTTGCACACGTGGGTTGGACATCACTAAGGCCTTGCACGGGTGGCATCACTAGAGTTCTCAGTGCTATGTTGGTTAGGAGGAAAAGACACCGTTAGAGTGTGTTTCCCCAATTGTTGTTGCTTGGTATCAAATATTGGTTTGCACGAGTGGGTTGGACATCGTAAGAGTGTTGGGAACATATAAGTCACTCGTTAATCATTAATTATTTTCTTTGTTTAATGGTTTCTTTATTATAAAATTTTAATTATAATAGAGCATGTTGTTTGATATTTGTTTAGTTCATTAGTGTTGTTTTTTGTGAGTGAGGTTTCAAAACAACAACCCACCCATTGTGCGCATGTTGAGTTGGGTTGGAGTGGATCCACAACACCATGTAGTCCAATGCATCTTTGACCACCTTGCCAAGAAAAAATATACCAAGAATGACTTGACAATGATGTTGACCCTTTAACAATGCAAACTCTTAGTGGTATTTCCAAATTAGTTTCAACCTCCTCAAGTTTTCCAATCAAAGAAGAGGTCACAAATTACCTAAGCCCAACTGAGGCAAGATGTAAGTAACCCTCAGTTAGAGTCAGCTCCCTATAACCTTAGCCTTTAACCTGAGTGGAAGAGATCATAGTGCATTGTAACTCCTTAAGAATTGTCAAGTAAGACTACCCCTAACCCCTTAATCCATCAATGAAGCAAGTGTCAAGCCCTAGTTCTTCACTCGGAACAAATTGTAATTTGAAGCCATGGTATAGAGGAGTGTTTGAAAGATGGTTACGAGTGTCAACAATTCTATTCACAAATGTGGAGTTGGAATTAAGATGGTTTGCAACCCTTTCTCTATTATGTTTGTTTGTATGTGTTTGTGTAAAACCTTGAATGTAATCCTTGCAACCCTATTCTTGCACATATATATGTTTCCAATAGGGCATGTTTAATGGTATTATAACATGATTTTGATTTGGATTTGTTTTAGATAATTATTTAATTAATGCAACAATATAACACGATTTAGTTTTTGTTTATGTAAATGATTTTTTTTTATTTTNTATATATAAGACACCTACTAGCATGGAACTAGTCAGATACCCAAGAACATTGCAGACAAAAACTAAATAGTTCCATGCTAGTAAGTGTCTGATTTGAATCTTCTTGGGTTAGGTGTACTAGTCTATATGGTTTAATAAGAATACTATTCACGAATGTGGGAAGCATCCCTTGAATTTCTTCATGAAGTTTTAGAAAAAACTGAGGTGTTAGCTCAAACGATTGTTGCCAATATTGTTGAGCATTTGGATAGATCCATGCCAATAGATGCTTGGTTCAAATCTCCTAGATTAAACTCACTATTTTATTTTGATAGGTTTATTAGAAATGTCATTCACGAATGTGGATAAATATCCATTAAATTTCTTTGTAAAATTTTCCATATATATAATAAAAAAATAATATTAAATATATAATTATACATGGGAGTAATTAAAATAATAAAAAAGAATTTTAATTAAGAGATTCTATATCACAACAAGGAAGACTGATTATGACAAATATATCACATCGTGACTTAACTCGATTTTACCTATAAGAAAAAGTGGAAGGATCCATATGTCTAATTGATATGACAACGTAATCGAGTTTGATATATTTAAATTTACTTTATTAATTTTTAATTAAATCTAATATTGGGTTCATTCACATGGGGTAAAACAACATTGCCAATATAGATTATGTGTACTTTTAAGTATATTAGTAGTTTGGGGGAGTCATAGTAATAAGGATACTAAAGTATTGCTTGAAGTGGTGAGGAGACTCTATTTTTAAGCGAATTGTTTTCTTGATTATGTCACTATTATTGATGATTATCAGTCGAGGAGTTGTTGCTCACTTTCCAAGAACAATACTAAATGTAATATACACATACATAGAATGAGGTGTAACAACATTGGGAAGTTATTATAACCCCTCTTGCATGACTAATGGGATAGATATTGAGTGAGGATATCCATGAACCAAAGTTTGTAGAAATTCAATGGAGGACCGCATTCAAAATAAAGGAAGTTTAATAATGACTTAGCATCTATCGAATTTATATGGCTTATGAGACTATTGTAGGATTATATTTGAAAATTTTCATGGATCTTCAAGGACATTGCCTCTTGAAGAGAAGAAGAGGCTAATGTTTTTGCTAAATTCCATGGTAGCACCAGTTACAAATTCTTACGATGGAATGTAGCAAAAAATATACATACTTAGGAATAATGAATTTGATCAATCACATATTAAGAGATGGAAAACTAAATCATTTATGTCATTAGAAAATTGATTAATTATAGTTGTTAGGAATAGATGATGGTGTTTTATAATTTGTTTTCAGCTATTAGTAATTGAAAATAAATCATATAATTATCATTTAAGCACATTAAAGTTTGGAGTTATAACAATATATAATTTAAGTTTGAAGTTTGAAAAATGTATTTGCAATGTTTA
>ML790894.1:455003-469046 GCA_009831015.1 Picea engelmannii | reverse complement strand
GGTCCTCCTCGCGGACCCCTTTCATATTCTTAAGGTCTTCCCACCAGATGGAAGCCTTTCCGTTCAGATTGAAAGTGGCCACTCGAGCCTTCAAATTTTCTGAAAAATCATGGACTCTGAAATATTTCTTCAGTCCAAGTAGCCAAGCCTCAGCTTCCTCTCCCATCTTTATCTCACCGTCGAAGGAGGGAGGTTTGGCCTTTTTGAATTCCTCAAATTTATTACTCTTGGTAGTCTTTTGCTTCTTTTGTTTCTTTTGAGAATAGGAACTGGTCCTGCTGCTGGAAGAGCCTTCTGAATCACCAGCTTCCTTCTCAGTGGAATCGTCTGGCACTGGTCCTTTACCTCTGGGGTGGACCTTTCTTGACGTGCTTCTCTCAGTATGGCCACTGATACGACCATGATTCTGCATCTCAGGTTCATGCTGCATTTGTCGCTGTAGGTTGGATAAGCTCTGCAGTAAAACTGCATTAATCTCGGTTTGTTTTTCTTGTTCTTTCATCATTCTTTCATTATCGGCCTTGCAGATTTGCAATTCGACCATGAGACTCCTCACAGTCTCAGCTAGGCCTGGAGGGGTTCCTATTGCTCTTCTTTTGTCAGACTCTTCATCTCTGTTGTGGGAGCCTTCTCCCACCTCTTGGTGAGTCACCATACTCTGTGTCTGTAGATTCCCGCGGTTGATCGTCCGCTTGAGTGAAAAGACAAACGCTGGTTATTAGTCAAGAGTTAAATTCATTTTCATAATTTGCGCATAAATTCATAACTCTTTCACATGCATACATAGTCGGGTTCTCATTTTCCAAGTTTTTTTTTTTTTTTTTTTAAATCCTGGATAAGAGAGTTAAGCCAGGGGTTACTCCTCGTAGGAGTGCTTTGAATGGAGTTTATGCGCGACTCGTGCATGAGCCCAGTCAGGCCGAGTGTTGTAACCATGCTCTGATACCACTTTGTAACATACCCACTACCCAAAGCAAAGTTTTTCGTTTAGTTCTCGACAATGAGAATCCCCGAAGTTTGCATCAATGGAATTCCAACCTGGAGCAACGGGTCTTTTATTCGCCTATACAGTTTTCTACACCTAACTGTAGTCTTCCCCTGATGACAATTTCAGGTTTTCAGGCTTTTTTCCTTTTTAATGTCGAGGGTTCCTATGCCCTCGATTCTCCGATCTCCGACGAGCTCTCTTCCGGCCTTAGCCCCTCCGGGCTATGGCCTGGTCCACACGACCGTGCTCATGAGACCACAGCCTTACCTCCTCATCGGGGTTTTGACACTCGTGGTGTCCCAATAATTTGGTTCACCGATCCCCCGAATCTCGATACGCTCCTCTACTACCTTAGCCTCCCAGGATAAGTCTTTAGTCCACGTGACCTCTATCTCACAAGATCGCAGTCTTGTCCTTCCCCCCCCATCGGGGTTTCGGACTTTCCAATGTCGAAATGCAAACGTCCCTCGGACTCGCGATTCCTCGAATCTCGACGCGCTCCTTCTGCGTTAGCCCTCTTGACTATAGGCCTCGAACCATATGACCGTTAACCTATGACTACGGTCTTATCTCTTATCGGAGTTCAGGGTTTCGCGTGTCGAAATGCACCAAACCTCTTGTCAACAGAATCCGCGACTTCCCGATGCACAGTTTCATCGATGCGCACCCCTTCTACCTTGGCTCCTGGCCCATATGACCAGAATTCATAAGACCGCTACCATATGTCCTCAGTCAACACTCTCGTCGGGGTTTCGCGGTTTGCGATGCCAAGATGCATACACCCACGGGATTTCTGATTCCTCGAATCTCGATCCTCCGTCGTGCTGACAACTGGCCTCCACTATGGCACTGTCTTCCGCCTTTGTTGTGCTGACAGCTGGCCCCCACTGATCGGGGTTTCGCGTTTCGCAATTTCAAAAGGAGTAAACACCACGTCCACGGGATTCCCGATATCCCGATGAACCAAATGCCGATGGATGGCTTCCCTTGTCAGGACTTTCTCGATAGCTCTGATCTCCTCCACGCATCCCTCCAAATGGACGGTCCTGATTCTGTTGGGATTTCAGGACTTTCGATGTCCTGGTTCCTTTGACCTCAGGAATGCCAATTTCCCGATTTTTCCGACTCTCGTCGGGTTTTTGACACCCATCCCTCTAAACGGACGCCTCGGATTATGTCGGGGTTTTCACCTGGGACTTCCCCGATCTCTTGTCCACGGAAATGTCGATTTCTCGATGTGCCAAACGTCGATGGCGCTTGATCTCCGCCATGTGTCCTCTGCCAATGGACGGTCCAGATCCTTGTCGGGATTTCGAGACTTGAAGTGTCTTGATTTTATTGTCCTTGAGAATCCCGATATATCGATGGTCGTTATCCCAATGGTTTAACCACCGTGCCCCTTCTAGTCAATCCGACGGCTGACGGATATCTACTCAGTATCTAGCAGCCTAGATCCTTTCTCCCGAGTGCTTACTCTACACTGTGATCATCTTCTCCCGATCCAATGACTGACGGGATTTCTGAATGAGATCCAATGGCTCAGAGTGTCCCACCTTGTGCACTCTTCCACAACTTTATAGACGGGGGAAATCAACGGTCCGGATGTTCTCAGGGACCATGGGGATCTACGGCCCTAGATCCTTCACTACCCATGAAGACACAGGAAAACCAAGGGGTAAGGCCTTTAACGCCCCACCTTCTCCTGCTAATCTAACGGTCATGGGGAAACCGTGGGTTTCCCGACGAAATCTCATCCGTCGTTTCGATATTCCTTCCTTAAGCTGCCACCTCGGGTTTTTAAGAGGATCGTTCATCCTCGTACAGGCTTATTAAGACTTGCACCTTCAAGTCTGTTTTCCAGGTTCTAGGTAGACCTTTCTAAGGAGGGGATCTCTACAAGAGGTATATCCCAGGGCTTTCCTAGAGACGGATAAGGGGAAACAACTTTCCGAGGACGGGCTGGGAGCCTAACTTAGTTCAATCTAAGTGTAACTAGAATTATTTATCAACGTAAGTCATGCATGGTTTCCTCTGTGATAAGCATATATCAATTCATTCATATCAAACACTGCGCAGACATTCTTACACTGAAATCATTTACAATTTCACTGTTCTATGAGCATATACATATTCATTCTTATCAAATATTGCACAGACATTCTTACACAGGAATCATTTACAATTTCACAGGTCTATGAGCATATACATATGTGTATCATTCTATGAATTTCAAGAGGCAATATGTAAACAAAACACTTATCAGAAATAACTTCAGAAATGGGTGCAACTGCTGAGGGGGGTGCTCGTTTCCACCCAACCGTAGGCTCAGTGACTCCCAACAGATTTACCACTAGCCACCCCCGAGCTGAGACCACGATGCTCTAAGATTGCGTCTCTCTGTCTGCCAGTGACCAGGAGCGAAGGTTGCAATCCTTCCTCTCTGCTATCACTCACTCTGCGTAATGCCAGAGTTCCCCTCGTGTCTGCCCTCTTAATCGCTTTTGCCATACGCCTTATCCTCTCGCGAGGTTGCGTGTGGCACGATTATCCTCACGCCGATCAGGCCTGACGGCTCTACGGATGGGTGGTTCACCATCCCATCCCTCATCAAGCCATCTTCCTACCAACCTGCGAGGCATTGAATTTCAGGGCCAGCGAGCCGCTTTTGGTTCTCTGGGCCAGTGGAGTCCAAATACGATATTTAATTCTCGGTGGAAGTTAACGCCACCTTTTCAGGTGCCTTCCACCGCCATCGTGGTCTCTTTTTCTGCACATCCCCTCATCAACAGTCTTGCAATAAATTCAGAATGTTATTCACATTCATTGACCTCTTCCTCAAGGTCCATTTACATCACATATTCACATTTATGAGTTTGCCATAGTTCTTGGCCAGTCCAATTATATTTACAAGTTGGGGAAACAGGGTGTTACAAGTCCACATCACCCTAGGTGACGTCGATGTGCCATGCCAATCCAGGATTGGCAGCCTTCGGGGGTTCCTAACTTCACCTACTTGCCAAGCCTCCCGGAGCTCTGAAGTTCGAAGTTCCTACCAGTTATCTCCCAATACCCCTTAGATCCCACGGTCGAGGCATGTCCACGTAGATCATGAATCTACGGATCACGTTAATTCGTAACTTCGACGTTCAGGGGTTTCTACTCGCTCCACATTCCTTTCCTCTTAGAGTAGGACTTCGCCAAAGTGTTGTACATAAGGCCTTACTCTTGGTTGATCGGACAGTGGAGAGGGATCCCGAAGGGTCCTTGGATCGACGATCCACATTACTTCGCAACTCCGACATTCAGAGGTTTTGGTGTTAAACCACCTCTATTCTCCCGAAGTGGGACTTTGCCGAAGTACTTAGCGCTACCTATTCACTAAATTGGATCTAACGACTGAGAGTGATTCCCAGATCCATGACCCTAATCAATTTGTAACTCCGGCATTCAGGGAATTTGGGGTCATGACATCATTGTTCCCCCGAAGTGGCCAGCGTCAGAGTTGACTTCGGTATAGATCTAACGACCAAGGAAACTCCTAAATACCCTTGGATCTGTGACTCACGTTACTTCGCGATTGGTGAGTGAGTGAGGGTTTAACGATGGGACATGTCTATTCTGCCATGGTTAGGAAAACCGCCAGACGTCGGTCAACCTCGTGGTTGACCGTGTCAACAAGTTTCTTTCGATCGGTTTGAAAATGGTAAGGTTGTAACACCCCGAAGATCCGAATTCTTGGAGTTCCGAATCCAGAAAGACTTAGCTCCTTTCAGGCCTAGCACAAGGTTCCCAGACCTTGGTCACATGGGTCTTCCAAATATTCTCATGGGCTACACACTGATCTCTTAGCCATGAATTGGTTAAGGACCTGGGCATGATCCCTTGGTCATACAGGTGAAGGGCCTAATGGAGGCACCCTACTTCCACTGAATTCGAACTTAGTCTTCCCGCGAAGGGAATTCTAGAGGTCGACAACACTGAAATAATCTGGCTAAACCCATCTCGACTCTTGCATTACAAAGTCCATCTTGGGGAAAAGTCCCCTTAGGAAATCTCCAGCTAGTGCAGAAAGCGTAGCCTATACTTAGACTTACTTACAGACTCACGTCCCATAGCTCTCTAGATGTTAAACTGAGGCAAACATAAGATCGGCTCAACCATTCTTGATATCCCTCACCATCCAGTAAGGTACTGGTTTGGTGAGGGTCATCTCAACCATTCTTGGTATCCTTCACCATCTCTCTCATAGCATCCATGGTCTATCTTGGCAAGCCCCCCCCTTCAACAATTATGCAACACTTATCCATTTTCTATTAATAACAGAAAACACATACATTGACCCTTTTATACAAAGGTTCATCAAATCAAACATTCACACATATCTAGTCCACCATAGTGTCTTGGCCAATTATATTTATATTTACAAACTAGAGGAAACAAGGGTATTACAATCCCCATCCAGTAACAAAGTTTGTCTCTTGGTCCTAAGTTAGGCTTGTAGTGTTCGTTGTTGTTCCAATTGCTATCTTGATTGTGATGTTGATCCATTGCACTCTCGTTAGCTAGCCTATCGGCCAACTTATTGGCTGTGCATCTGACATGCAAGGGGATGACTACATCAATGGAGGTGAGAAATAGCTTAAGGTGTCCAAGCCCTAGTCTCCAAGTTCTTATTTACAAAGCTTTACTCCACATTGAACACTTTACTTTTTTGTTTATTTTTACAAAGCTTTACTCCACATTGAACAATTTACTTTTTTGTTTATTTTTATAAAGTTTTATGCTAAATGTTTTTACTTTATTCTTGTCATTGTCCTCTTTGCATAAATAATAATTTTATTTTTTTCTTTATTATATAAATTATCTTATAACAAAGACTATTCATTACATATGTATTTAGTTATATTAGGTTTCATTGTTAACATATATTTCTCAACTAATTAGGTATGGACTACCTTTTTTTTTTTTTAAGTAAAAAAGGCGAATCCTGTTATATTAAACCTTCAGAAAAAGAAATACACTTGACATACAGGCGCCAGCTGTCTTGCCTATGCAGGAAACCAGGACAACTAGCCTATCCACAGTAGCATGCAAAATCAAGCACCATGTTTCTCCACCCTGCCCGAAGGAAACCAGGGTGCATATCCATCTTCATCAGTAGTTTAGTAAAGTTTGTTCTAACGCTAACTAAGCTAGTAACTAAAGAGCTACAGCTCTGATAAACAGCAAAAGAAAAGGAGTTGGAGACCATATGAAACAGTAGAACCTATTCGCCGGAGTCCTCGCAGCCTTCCTTCGCCTTGCCGCCATTGACAAGAATGACATAGGGCTGAACACAGGTGGGGCATTGGCGCCGAGGTGTGGCCCTGGAGTAGGCTGCGTAAAGCATGTCCAAGCGTTGGCTAACGTGGACGGCTCTGAAAATTTGATCATCCACCAGGCTGCGTACCTCAAAGATCAGGTTCAGGTGCTCCCGATGTAGGAATGGTGGCGATGGCGGCGACTTTGTTTCAGCCTCCGTTCCCTGGTGACCCTGCGTCTTCCACTGCGGCTGCGAGTCGACTATGCATTCCGGTAGCTCCTCCTCAACTAGGCAAGTGTCGAACTCTGCATTCGGAGCGTCGTTGGGGATGCGAGTCTCTTTCAAACTGGGTGGTGGTGCTGCTTCTCCAATGCACGCCGGGGGGTCCCAATTATCCGGGACGATAAACATTCGGCTCTCAGAGAAGTCCGGTGGGAGCTCTATGGACGGGTCTTCTTCGACGTAAGTTTGGGGGGGCAAACTTGTTGCTATGGATTCACCGCGTCATTTTCTCTTGGCCAGGAGCAGAGCTCTTTCGAAACGCTTGTGCCTTTTCCTTCTTGAATCAACCACGTACCAGCTAGCTCCTCTGTGGGGTCTCCCCCTTGCCCGTGGCATGGTGAGAGTGAGGGCTAGTGCCAGGATGCCTCCTGCGCTTCGGTTCTTGCTCTGCTCGGCGAGCTTCAATTGCATTCTGAGAGGTCCGATAAGACGGATAATGACATAAACTATCACTGCCACCATTAACACTGAGAGCTTAATGCTCTGGCTGGCCGGCCTATGCTCATGCGTGAGAGGCCCCATCGATAACCGGAGGCCGACGAAGGTGAAAGCCTTCATAAATGGCTATGGTGTGAGGTGAGAGCCACCATAAATGGCCTCTCCCTTCGCGCCTCCATGTGCCCTTCCTTTTCCCGTGGCATCCCATCCGGGGAGGTATGGACTACCTTACCATGCAACCCTTGTTTTAATTATATGTTTGTAAAATTTGTTTTTATTAAATATTAAATTTATACTAATATTATCATAAATTTATTTGATAAATAAAATTAAAAAAAATTCATTAAATAATCTTTATCAAAATTACAATTTTAAATTAACAACATTATAATTTTAAATTAAAAATAAATTCAACTCTTAAATATATTTATTAAAATTATAATCATATCATATAATATTAATATTCCATTCATTTAAAATAACCCTTATTGGATTTTATTTAAACTGCAATATAAAAGTTTCTATAAATTTAGATTTAGAGAAATATGTAATAGTATTACTTAGCATTTATCCATTGGAGCTCGGTCAGAAAGACTACGTGTTCCTGTACCATACGCTGAAGCTCGATACAAGAGCAAGGTTGTATTATCCATGTGGTCTTGATATCATCCATACGGATAGGAACGAATTACAACCGGCGAAATGAATACTGGATGCCAATCAGATTTCAGTTGCATTTTAGCATTTAATGCTTAGAAAAAATTGAAACCTATTCACCTTATTCAATCATAGAATGGCTGTCGGCGAGATTAGACCAGGGGAAGGATTACAGTCCCCATTCCCGGCTAATTTTTTTAATTGAAGGAAGACATGGATTATTAAATGTTTGGGTATATGGGTGAGGAAAGTTTTCAGAGTATGAGATTAAATTGTAATTGAGTATTATTTGATTTTATATATGATATGATGAAGGTTACATATTATTTGAATTGATTATTTTTTATTTTTTTATTGTTTTATGTTTTTTTTGGTTGGAATGGGTCATATGAATTTGTATAAAATCATATTTTTATGTTGTTTAAATTGTATTTTTGAATGTATAAATAGATTCAGCTTATTGAAATTTTTTTGGGGCATTTATATTATAAGAAATTTACTACTTAAATCTGCAGATTCAACAATTTGAGTGATTTTGTGTAAATATGACCAGAAAATATCACTCAAAAATATCAAAACATAGAACATTTACACTATACAGCATATGGTCCCATTTCACTACCTTAATTTTTGATAATATTAATTTTTTAGTAGATATTATCTAGGTTGAAATCATTTTCTGTTTTTGATTGGTTAACACATTATCTTCTTAAGATTGAACGAAACAGGTTAATGGTCCAAGAGTGAAAGTCTTGTCTCCTTTTCCTCTTTACAGAGGTTATTTCAGAATAATGGTTTTCTTGAATAATCATGATGAATCAACCTACATCAACTCATGATAACTCTCCTTACTATCCCTTGATAACTCTCATCAACTGAATTATAATAAATCAACTCATGATAGCTCTCCTTACTATCCCTTGATAACTCTCATCAACTGAATTATAATAAGTTTTACCAACTTCAAATTAGGAAAAAAAAAAAAAACTATCCCTTGATAACTCTCATCAACTGAATTATAATAAGTTTTACCAACTTCAAATTAGAAAAAAAAAAAAATCTAATCCTGATACTTGCTTTGATTTAAAGCAATGATGCTTGCTGTGATTCGAGCCGCCGTGTTTCATGTGAAGATTGTTTTCAATAATGGTAGAGCATTCCATTGGTCACAAATGACCAAATTTTGTTTTTAAGTAGAAGTTGTCTTTTAAGTTTTTGGCACACGTTTCTGCCGTTGATTTCCTGACTTTATTTGGTTCCCAAAGGGTGGGGCTAAACCAAATCCGGCCTGTGAAGTGGTTTTTCAGGGCGGGTTTGGGATTCTTTTATATACTCCACAAAGGCTATTGATGTCTGCATTCTTCTCTTACAGGCCTCTTATCTTGTTTTTGCCTTGTGCTCTGATACCCATATCTGCAGCAATCCTTGTTATTTGTTTTGTTTTTTCTGGAGGTCAGTAACTGGATTTCGTTACACCCACTTGGGGATCTGGAGGGTTAGATCGATTTGCGAGCTGGGCTTCAAGCTCTTTTTGTAGGTCCGCGGATTATTTTTTGTTAGAGATCATGGCTGCCAAAGTTGGAAGGCTTGTGGGTGCTAACAGTCACTCGTTCTTAAGACGAAAGAATGCAGAGAAGAAGAATTTGGGAGGCAGGGACAATGTAACTGTGATGGCCTCTGTTGCTTTCCCTGGGATGAAAGAGGAGTATGGGACTCTGAGATTGAACCCCGGGGCTACTGAGAAAGATGTGAAAAGAGCCTACCGTCGCCTTGCGTTGCAGGTATAGAAGTACCACTTGAAACTAACTCCCCTACTTTCAAGCTCAGATATTTTCAATAACAAGTATTCCTTTTCTGAAGTAAAAGTCTATGCTACAGTTTAGAGATAGAAATAAGAAATGTAAAGCTCTATGTTTAAGCATGTGTTTAAGAAATAATATGTTCTGGCCATGCTACTGATCACAGAAAGAAAGAATTATGATCCGTTTTCAATAGTTTTTTTAAGATAAAAATCAATCTACTCATATGTTGATATCATCTGGTTACAGTATCATCCAGATGTGTGCAAAGGAAATAACTGTGGGGTTCAATTTAACAAGATCAATGATGCCTATGAGGTAACTTGCTTGYCTAAGAATAATTTGTGTCTTTCAGTTTATAACATRGGAMTGTTATGCATGCCCATGGTTCTGATTGTTGCTGTTTTTATGATGAATGAGCAGACTGTAATGTCCAGTTTGGAAAAGGCTAAACATCAAAACTGTTCTGCCGATTACCATGTGGAGGACCTTATGGAAGTCGGGGACGATTCATGGGAAGAATGGATGGGATGGGAAGGAGCTGGAACCCTTGATTATTCCTCCCATATTAACATTTATGCCTGATAAGATCTTCATCATAAACTCTGTATCCATGTCTTTTTTGCCTTGTAAACAGTTATTGCTTCTCCATGACCCATCCCCGTTTATGGGCTACCTATGAAACTCTTGCTTTTGACACTATAACCCTTAGAAAGCCCATAGCGCTGCTTCATTCATCTCTTGTACATACGATATATTCTTCTATTTGTATAGCTAATTTTATCTCTTACATTAGCTCCCACTGCACAAAGGACTTCTCGACCTAGTTGATGCAACAGCTTGTTGAGATCTTATTAAGTCATTTGCTTTGCTCCCGAATTTTGATTATTAGATTAATTGTACATATGCTCTGTTTATTTCCATATCAACTACTAGTACACTTTTTGAGATCTCTTTCTCTCTGGACAATGTGAAGATTATGGGGATTTGCTCTTAAAATGAAGAGCTCCTAACTATATTTGTTGTAATTACAGTGTTACTCAATTGATGGAAACCATCATTTTGAGTAACAGATCTTTGGGTCATTGAGATGAAATGCTGTATTTTAATGCCATTATGTACTTTTCTCTGGTTTATTGTCCTTGACAAACATTATTGAAAGAAGGTTGGCTGGAACTATTCGCAATCCCTGCGTTTATTTGCAGGGATCAAATGATGTTAACATTAATCTTAAATTTATAGTTTACTACACTATACACTAGAGGTTTTCCTCTGTCGGACACATAAATATTTTCCAGATTTTAACTAAGATATATTCAATTTCAATTATTTTGAGTTATTTGCTTGATAAATAGTTACTCTACCAATTTTGGGGGGCGTGGCAAATTATGCTTTAGACTTTAATTATGAAGCCATCTAGTGGAGCATTGATGGCCAGATCTGAACTGTTCAACAGCAGCAAAGTTGAAGAGGGAAATTGAAGTAGGTGAAGTGCCCAAGTTAGATGTGGAGGGGAAGAGTGGCCAACAATGGCAAGGTGCTGAGTTTCAAAAGGATTCATATTAACCTTTAGAGTGGATTTAAATCTGTTTGATTGAAGAGTCCAACTGAGAGATGTAAAGGGGAAGAGTGGTCAACAATGACAAGGTGATGAGGAGTTTCATATTAACCTTTAAGGTGATGAGGAGTTTCATATTAACCTTTAGAGTGGATTTAAATTTTTTGATTGAAGTGTCCAACTTAGAGATGTAGAAGGGAAGAGTGGCCAACAATGACAAGGTGATGAGGAGTTTCAAGGGATTCATATTAACCTTGATTTAAAACTTTTTGATTTCAGTCTCATGAAAGCAATAGGAATTCATTTATTGCATTTTTTTTTTTACATTAATGATTTAAGATTTAGTGGAAATTTATTGAATACTTGGTGGGGTTTGACTGAAAAATGCTATTAAGCTTATATACTACTTAGTGGAAAGGGTATAAGCAGTGTTAGTCTAGTAGAGATTGCTTTAGAGGAGATTCTAAGAAACTGAAACGATTTGAATCCCTTAAATTTGAAATTGTAGAAAATTTGAATCAATTTCTTGTTATGAAATCAAAGTTGAAGATGATTGGTGCTCATGGAAGAAAAATGAGAGTATGGGAGTTGTGAAAAGTTTTTTGATATACATGTGTGTGGAGAAAACTATTTTTTGGAATTTGATTGTTAAACCTTTGATAAGGGAAACTTAGTAGTGTATTGTGTATGAATGATGCATATACAATGTTATATGTTAACAATTTGTACGTGACTAGATTTGTATGTGAACCAATGGTCATTGTCTTTAAAACTTATGAGTAGGACATGAGTTGAGTATGAATGGCAAGCATAATCATTGATTAGCATATAATTGTAATGATTGGTTGAGCTGAGTGAGGGAAAATTTTAGGGATCCATGCTTATGTTAAAGTGTAGAAACCTTGGCAAATCTTACTAATTCTTAAATGTCAACTATAAAATATTTGGTGATATTTTTGTAAAAATATTCAAATTTTTATTGTTTGTATATAGTTTCTAGAAAATTCTTTCGCTTTTTAGAGTAAAATAATTTTATTCTATAGTTTGGGCAAACCATTTTTAGAAAAAATTAAAATTGGTGAATCTTTTTTTGGGAAAAGACATGAAAAGTTAGCTTGTGGATTAAATTTAGCCCCTAAAATTCCCCTCCATCTTTGGAAACCCAAAATTAAAACAATCCTTTTAGATAAGGATTCATGGGTTTATGTTGGTACGATGATCCCGATGCCCTCTAAATTCAATAAAGCATCAAAGGATGACTCAAAGGAGAGATATTCACAAAATTGGAAGTGCATGTCTTTAACATCTCCTATAATAGGGCAATACTAAAGTTAACTTTGGAGAGTGAATTTTGGACCTTCCAAGTATCTTGGCAACCTAACTTAGACGTTGGCTCTAACAGGGAACTTGAAGAGAAAAAACTAGAGAAAGAGAGACCAAGTTCCAACATCACATCTTTCCATTCTCTATTCAAAGTGGAAGTGAAAGTGGACTTAAACCCTATCAAGGGGAGATCAACATTTTAAAGTTGAATCAATTGTTGCAATAATTATTAGTCTATTTTGATGTGCGTAACATTGGAGAAGAGTAAAAAATTGTGTTTGTTGGACTAAGGTTAGAGGGCCAGACACAAACTTTGTGGGAAATCCATATAGAGATACTGACACGAGAGGGTGAACCATCAATAACTAAGCGGGGGGTATTTAAAACCTTCACTAAATCCTATTTTTACCCTATTAGGTATGAAGTGGACCAAAGGATTCGTTGGCATTACTTTTAGCGAAAGCAAGGGTAAAGTGCTCAAAAGTACACCACCAAGTTTAAAAAACAAGCCATTATGTTGGGAATATCTACCAAGACCTTGGATGTACTCCTCAAGTATTTGGGTGGTCTCCATAGTGATTTAAGGAGGCAAGTGATGGTGTTTGAACCTAAAACCATTGATGAAACCTATGTGTAAGCACAATATCTAGAGATGGGTAAGAAGAAAGGACAACCAAATGGTTGCAAGCAAACATACAAACAAGGCATTCCCAAGGAGAAAGGAGGGAAAGAAGAAGTGGAAAGGAAAGGGTAAGAAAGCAATTGTAATTGTATATCATTGCAAGGATCTAAGCAACCATTGTAACATCAATTGTCACATTGAAGATAAGTGTTGGAAGATAAATCTGATGTTGAATCTAAAGAATTGGAAGGAGGTTAAGAAGAAGATCATGCTAGCCGTGGATTTGAGCAACTGTGGTAGAAAGTAGCTCAAATGTATATGAGAACATTGTCTACACTACATTGTAGAAAGAGGTGAACTTGAGTAGCCTTCATCCCAAGGAAGAGAAGGAGATGATGAAACTCTTCCATATGAAGTTCCAAGTCAAGAACACAAAGGTGGATGCTCTATTCAACTCTAGTTTGCAAGGCAATTTCATGGTAGAGGCTTTGGTGAGTAAGCTTAGATTGGAAGTTCATGACCATCCTTTCCCATACCCACTAGGATGGGTAAATAAATATGCAGAGCATATAGTCACTAAGTAGTGTAAGATCAAATTTTCCATAAGTGGAAACTACATTGATGAGGTGGAGGTAGATGTGGTGTCACTTGATGTGTAAGCCTCTAAATGTACATGAGTGATGTGATCTTTATGAGAAGAGAAAATCAATATTGCTAGGTCAAGGATATAAAATCCTTCATCATTAATGCACACATGTAAATCCAATATTTTTCTAGTAAGTGCCAACCAAGCCAAGACACTATTTAACTCATGTAGGAAGTTTGTATTTATCTTATTGAGACTAAAAAAGGGAGTGAATTGGTAGAAGTAAAGACATCTTTGAAATGATGTATTAAAGAGTAGAAACACCAGTTGGAGGAGTTTTTGTAAGTGTACATAGAAGTGTTCCAATAGCTTAAAGGGTTACCACCTAAGAGAAAGGTGGAGCACGAGGTATAATGATTTATTGACTCTCCATTGCCAAATATAGTACTATATAGACAATGCACATTGGAAGTAGATGAAGTGAAGAA
>ML790894.1:433322-449781 GCA_009831015.1 Picea engelmannii | reverse complement strand
GTTCATGAATTTTCATGCAAGGATTGTAACCATCCTTGACTGCCATATGTTTCGTCTCTCTATAATTCAAGTTCTATTTTCCTAAATCACACCCTTCTTGGGTGTCAATGAAATTTATATAGTCAATCAAAATCATGTGCATAACATCAAGATATAAAATATTCCAGAAGGGATTCTTACCCAATCCCTTTCAAATTTCATGCCACATGGGCATGGAATTTTTATACATGTCCTGGCTGCCAACAACCTTTCTGATATTACCTCATCAATGGTGCTTCATGGGAGCTTCTAGGATCCATTAATCAATCTTTCAATAGCAACCTTCTTGTATTTATCCTCTACCTGAGGTTGTCCACCATTGACAATTGTCTTTGTATATTTTAACCTTGTACAATATTTACTGCAAATATATTTTTAGTAAAAGAACATAAAAGATACAGTGGCAAATACAAACATTATACAAAGATTTTTCCCCTGGAAACCCAAACCGGGAAAACTAGCATATTCTATATTCATTCATATGATACATTGTTTACAATACAATATACATATAGGAGCCAACGACATCCAAAACCCTAACCTAATGACCTGGATTAGTCAACGACCATAATTCCTTAACCGGAAATAGAAAACCATCGGAAAAAACCATGTGCCAAAAAATCATCCAACAATGGACACGAAAATCGAGGCAACACGAAAAACAAGACAAAAATGTGACATGTTTCCTGAGGCAAAACTCGTGCAAAGAATATAGTACATACCCAACATTCTCCCACTTGTTGTTTTCTTTGCATACAGGGGGTTACAGTGTTACATAGTCAACAATCCAGGGGAGCAATTCCCATGGAGCCTCTACACCAAGAGAACTTCTCAGTGCTCACAGATTTTGTTAATGAATCTGCAACATTCTTCAAAGTGTCCACCTTCATCAGCAACACTTTCTTTTATTCTACCATGTCTCTCACAAAGTGATATTGAATATTAATATGCTTTGTCTTTGAATGATAATCCGGGTTCTTTGCCATAAAAATTGCACTCTAACTGTCACAATCTATCCTTACATCTTGTTGTAGCAACCCATACCTGAACACAATATTTGTAACCATATTGCTTCCTTACTTGCATGAGTGGCTACCATGTATTCAACTTTTGTAGTTGAAAGTGCCACTACAGCCTGTCTTTTGATCATCCAACTTATTGCTCCTCCAAATAGGCTAAACACATACCCACTTGTAGATCTCCTACGATCCAGATCTCCAGCCCAGTTTGCATCCACAAAGTCATGTATATCCAACACCAAAAAATCCCACCAAAATCAATTCCCTCAACTTAGGAATAACCCTTTGATACTAACTGATCTTTGTATTTCTCCACTTTTCCTTTTGCATTCAGTTTCCTTTTAAATACCCATTTTATTCCAATGGGATTTCTTCCAGTCGACAACTCCACTAGATCCCAATCCCCATTATTATACAAGGTTGTCATTTATTTATCCATGGCCTTTTTCCAGAGCTTTCCATCCTCTGAATCCACTGCATCACTGACAGTTCTAGGATCATCATCAGTAATATACAAATAAAAATTTGAACAAAAATATGATGGAGTATACCTTTCCGGTAGCCTTCTTTCTCGAACCAATCTCCTCAATACTGGAGTATGAGGATCTTCTTCTTATGATTCTTGTTCTTCTGTAGAGTCTGATTCATCATCCTTTAAATCAAACTCTATTTTCTCTGGTTCTCCCTTACTTAGTAGGACTTCTTGTTTAACAACATCCTTCATTTCTCTAAATACCACATCTCATCTATACACTACCTTCTTAGTTTCTGGGTTCCAAAGCTTATAACCTTTGAGACCATCTTTATACCCAATAAAGATACATTTTTCACCCTTCTTATCTAGATTACTCATGTTTTCCTTTGGAACATGAACATATGCCTCACAACCAAATACCTTGAGATGTGTGAGAGAAGGTTTCTCACCAGTCCATACCTCTTGTGGAGTCTTTTCATCCAGCATTGATGAGGGTGATATGTTGACCAGGTAACATGCAGTACCCACTACCTCTGCCCAAAATTCTTTCCCTAACCCGACACCACTGAGCATGCACCTTGTTTTTTCCATCAGTGTCATGTTCATCCTTTCTGCAACTCCATTCTTCTGAGGTGTATATGGAATAGTATTCCTCCTTGATATACCACACTTCTTACAAAATTATTCATATTCATTCTCACAGAACTCTCCGCCATTATCTGTCCTCAACACCTTACTTCTTTTCTATGTTTGACTCTCAACAAGAGACTTAAACTCTTTAAACCTGTCAAAGACTTTAGATTTCTTCTTGAGGAAATATATCCAAGTATTCCTCGATAATTCATCTATAAATGAGACACGGTACACAAATTTTCCTAATGATGGGATCGACACAGGTCGGAAAACATCACTGCGAACTAGTTGTAAAATTCCTTCTGCCCTTGTTGCACCAAAGGGGCATCTTACCTGATTTTGCTACCCATATACACAATGTTCACAGAAATCAAAATCCAGAGAGCAGTTAGACATACCTTCAACCATACCTTTATCGTGTAGTATTCAAAGACCCATTCTCTCTGATATGCCCAGTCTTTGATGCCACAACATAACCTTTTCTCTAGAGACTGTAGGAATTATTTCTTCTTCAAATCCAATATCATAAACAATGGAACTATTACACCCATCACTAATAGTGTTTCATTGCAGCTTATACAGAGTTTCAAACCAAACTCCCTTCAACAACACCATTGCTCCTCGAACCATCCTGCAGGTTTCCTTTTCAAATATTGTTTTTAGCCCCGCATCGTCCATTTTGCTTATAGAAATCAAATTTCTGCCAATCCTGGGATGTGCAAAACACTAGGTAGTATTCTAATCCTTCCATCTATGAGCCTCAACTTGACTTTTCCTCGATCTATGATTCTAGTTGTTGATTCATCACCTAGGAAAACATTACCTCCATCATACCTTTCATATTCACAGAACCTGTGGGGAGTCATATGAAAGGATGCAATTGAGTCAACCAACCATGCCTCATGATCTGCACGTGTGCTTGAATAAGTCAAGTACACATATGTTCCTTCTTCCTTGGAAGCATTTTCTTCTGTAGAAGGAGATTCTTCAGATCCCTTATTTTTCTCAACTTTGGATCTACACTACTTCTTGTAGTGCCCTTTTTTTCCACATCTCCAACATACCTTTACAAAATTTCTGGGAGGTTTATATCTACCCTTAGACTTAGATCTCCCACTTGAGAACTTAGATCTATTTCTTTCCTGGGAGTGTCCTCTTGCAAATAATGCATCTGTGCTCTATCCTCCCATATTCTTTCGTCTCATCTCCTCTGACAACAAGGATGAGACCACTTTATCAAACTTCAAGGAAGTTGTATTACTACCTATGGCCACAACCAGACCATCCCACAAGTCTTTTAAAGAAAACAGTAAACTGATACACTTATCTTAATCTAAAATATTAATATCAACAGATACTAATTGACTTACCACATTATTGAAGGTGTTCAAATGCTCTGCAACAGAGTCTCCATCTCTCATCCTTAGGTTGTACAACTTCTTTCTCAGGAATAGTTTATTTACTAGGGACTTAGACTGATACAAATTCCTCAACTTATCCCATAAATCCTTGGTTGTAGCTTCCTCTGACACCATAAGTAATATTGAATTTGAGAGACACAATTGGATTGTGCTCTTCGCGTTCCAATCCAACTTTTTCCAATCATATGTTGAAGTTCTTGTAGGTGCATTACCTAGATCTACCATGATCCATTGATCTCTCTCCACCAACAGATCTTCCATATTGAGCTTCCACAACTCAAAACTTTTCCCATTAAACTTCTCGATCTCCATTTTTGAATTGTTCACCATTTATTTTCACTTCAAAAATCAATACCACAGATCTCCCACTATAACAAGGTTGATCACAGTCTCGAGCCAAAATCTTGACCACAAAAGTGACCCCCTGAAGCCAACAATGCTTCGATACCAAATGCATATTTTAACCTTGTACAATATTTACTGCAAACAAATTTCCAGTAAAAGAATAGAAAATATACAATGGCAAATACAAACATTACATAGATATTTTTCCCTTGGAAAACCAAACCGAGAAAACCATCATATTCTATATTCATTCATATGATACATTGTTTACAATACAAAATACATATAGGAGCTAGAGGCATACAAAATCCTAACCCAATGACCTAGATTAGTCAACAACCCTAATTCCTTAACCAGAAATTGAAAACCATCGACAAAAATCGTGTGCCGAAAAATCGTCCAACAATGGACATGAAAATTGAGGCAACACAAAAAATGAGGGAAAAATGCGACATGTTTCCCGAGGCAATTTTTTTTTCCTCAAAGAATATAACACATACCCAACAGTCTTCCCCAACAACTCCAATATTTTTCCTACACACAATAAACACCATTACATTCACAATTATATTAGCGGTCATGTTAAATCAAAATGCATGTACCATAGTAATTAAATCAACAAAACATTTTCATATATGCCTCAACATATGTATATTCACTCTATCACATTGTCCTCAATGTTTTTCATGAGTGTAAATAAAATTAATATTTTTTTTGTCTCTACAGTCATACAACTATCATCTTTCTCATGTTGGAAACATCCACACATAATCAACATATTAGTTTTCTCATCCCAAATAAATACCATAAACAACAAGAAATGAGTCAACAAATTCTCCCCTTTTATCTCCTCCATACAGTCTAGAACTTTTTGATTAACTGAACTATTTCGAAGGCCTCTCTTCCTTTGCATAACATGGCTCCAATATCATTCATTTAAACATATTTATAATTTTATTTTCCTTTTCTTTCATAACTATTCTTTTAAAGCATACAACTCTGCTAAGCAAATTAGAGTTTTAGAGTGAGAAAAGTGTTCACCCTTTCCTCCTTATTTTCTTATGCAATCTATCCTTTTTGGGATTTGTCTTATCCATTCCTTGAGCAATCTTAATCAAATTCATATTGACATTTCATGCATTATCTCTTAATATGTAATCCATGATTCCTATACAAATAGGCTTTGCAATCCACTTCCTAATTTTCCAATAGTCATTAATGTTATGGCTTTATTCTCCTCACAGAGTCTCCACATAGCTTCTGCACATGGAATTGTCTCAACATGCAAATTCCTTGTTGCAGTATTCAAAAATACCTAAAATGACCTCAACCCACAAGTTAGCATCAACTTATAATTTCAGTTACTTACCCAATTCTACCTAAAGAATACATGCATTCATTCTTATTATACATTCGAACTACAAATTCAACACATGCATTTGTTATATTAAATTGTATTTACATTGTGCTTTTATGCACTCAACCTTATGCATTAGCATAATGTGTGTGTCTACCATAGGCATGCTTTACAATTTCATATGCATATTTATTTGAAATCAATCTATCTCATGAGTGTTCACAATCATTTACATGAAATTCCCAAAGACATAATTCATATTTCCTTCTATTCATAACATCAAAGCATTCTTACTCATTTTTCTCTTTCAACAATTTATACTAGCTCTTTCTAAGGAATAGGGTACAACCTCTTCAAGCTAGTATTCAAAAAAAAACAAATAGACTCTTCAAAACAGAGTCAGCTATGTATCTATAGCATTATCCAATCCTGGAAAGTACAAATCATGCTTCACATTCCACTTATTCATGTAGACATACCATGTCTTTAAACATGTGTGTGTGTGTACACATCACTTGCACATTTTTATATCATCATATACATTTGTTTAATCTTAATATAATCCTTCTAATGAGAGCTTACAACCCTTCACATGACAAGTCTCATAGGCATATTCATAATTATGTTTCCCTCTTTACATGGAAACCACCAACAAGAGATCACTCTTTCCATCTGCTATAAAAACATCCCAACAATCAAAATTTCAAATAGGTAATTACAATGTTACCCAAGGCAACAAGATACCAATTCCTATCTCTCTTCATACCTCAAATCAATTTTGGTCAATAGGCCTTTACTAAGGAAATCCTTTCCTAAATTCCCTCTCACTCTTACTTGAGCATATTAAGTCATATGTATCTGGATGTATTCCCTTTCTGGATGTTATTTGATCTAGTGGTCTTCTCAGAATTCCAAAGAACTTCCTTAACTAGACTTTAGATTAGCATCTCATTAATTCTTTTACCTTATCTTCATAAGGTTATATGCAATAACATCATCAACATTTTATCCATGTTGATAACTTTCTTGCTGATATTAGGTCATCATCAACCAAAATGTCCCATTAGCACACTATACTTTACAACCAACCACATGTTATTATAAGTCTACATGCACGTTATATACATGCTCAATAATTTCCATATGCATTACATCATATCCTTGTGCACGAAGCATTTTACCCATGCCTACATTGCAAATGTATTCCAAATTTTTTCCTTTTTCATTTACATGCATATACATGCCTTTCGGTTAATAGACATATACATTTTCCTTAATACAACCATGATCTCATAAACTTGCTCATGTGTCCATATCACTTTACCTCCTTTATGAGGACTAGCAACAGTCCAAAGGACTCCTTTTTATTTTGCATAAATAGATTGTCCTAGCAACATGTTTCAATCATTATAGGTCAAGTAAAATGACCTTACAAATTTCCATCAGTCCTCTAAACATGAGGAGTTATACATACAAGGCTTAGTCTTTTATTTAAGCAAAAATTATAACTACCAAGTTTCTATCAACCCATACATATTGACAACATTACAACAATCCAGTTCATTCATTCTATGGACTTATGCATCCTTTTAATATGATTCTACATTCCATTTACATTCATATTTTTACCATCAATGCCTATCAACATATTCCCACTCCTGTAGGAGTAGTTATCCTTCCAACAAAGAAAACATATAATTCTTTTGTTGTAAATTGGCAAGTAAATTTTCTGCTGTAAGAGATCCCAAAACAAGATTTCAATTTGTAGTCTTTCTTCTCAAGGAACCTATGCATTTACTAATTAAAATTTTACTGCAGAAAGACACTTTCCAACGAGACCATCTTAGCCTTGGTATATTAGTTGTGTGACTGTTCTCTAGCCCATCTAGGCCTAATGTTTGAAAATCATCTCCGATACCACTTTGTAAGACACCCGACCCCTTAACCCCTCTTAGGCTGGTGGGATGTAGAAATTTTCTCTTCCTCAAAACTTAACTCGTTTCTTTGAATGGATCCCATAGATGAAATCTACTCGTTGAGAGATTTCCAACGATTGTAACCATGCTCAAAACCGAGTTCGGAATCAAAAGTTACAACATTCTAAAAAATTTTAGCCTTCTTCCACCATCTCCACTTCATCGCCACATGGCACCATGTGGCTCCATGTCTGATCCAAAATGGATCTAGAAAGGCCTAAAAATCAAATTTCTCAGAATTAGACGAAACCAACACCATTGTTTCAGGCTCGTCGAGTCGATTCCGACCATATATTTGTTTCCAAAAATGGACACCATATGTGAAAGTTATCGCATTTTGATCGATTTCCCAAACATGCAAAAAAGTCAATTAGTCAAAGCCAACAATTAACAAGTCGTATTGCTGACGTTAGCAGTAAGTCAACATGATGTGGCAGTGATGTCAGTAGGGACATGTGGCATCACAAGGAGATGACATGTGTCACTCATTTTTGGCATTTTCAGGCATGATGTGTACCAGTAAAAAAGTTACATGTGGCACCATACAGAGGTGACATGTGGCACTATACGGATGCAACACATGGTTGTACAGATGTTGACGTGTCCCAATGACAGTTTGACATGTGGTAGTATGGATGATATGTGGCAGTGACGTGGCAGTGACCGAGCATATGATTGTACAGTACAATAGTGTGACGTGGCAGCAGGTGGTAGGCTTCGAGCTTGACACATGTCGTACGATGTTGACTAGGCAGATGCATTGGCAAGTTGACATGGCGGTCCACTGGGCAGTTGACTATGTTGGTGACTAAACTATATGGTCCAATCACAAGGTGACATGTGGCCCAATCAGAGGGGCCATGTGGTACCCCATATTTGGCTAATGTGGACCAGTTCAAAAATTTGTTTTGCATCCGCGGGATTCGGGCTCGAGACCTCCGGGCATGCTAACGACCCCACCAAACTCACCAACCATTCGGGCTACACCATGGGACTTAAAAACCATCCAGGAAAACTTCATTTTGTTGTGATATGGGCGAAATTTTGGGGATAAGCCTCGGTCGGTGGGGGCTAGCCCGACCGACCAGGGGCCATAGTCCAAGAGTAAAGACTGAAGGTTTAGGATGCGGGGGGGCTAACACTTGGCCACATGGCCATGCATACGACCAGTGCAATAGCTTAAGACAAGGGCTTAATAGTTAGATCCTAGTCGTATGGAAGCTCCCATGTGACCTCGAGCCTGGAGTCTTAGGGGGTTGGCACACATATTTGCCCAATGTGGGTTTTTTTAGCTATATTATATGATTTTATGTTGATTTTATCCTCTGTTAATGGGATTTTTGCCCATTATTGAGGATTTGGAGCCCTTTTTGAGGCTAGATCTTGGGGAAAAGTTGGGATTTGATTATCATATGAAAACCTATAAAACCAAAGGTTCTTGTCATCCTTTAGAGGTTCAAAAGCAGCAGAATGATGAGGAATTGTAAAGCTTAAGCCATTTTTATGTAGGGAAGCCATTGAGGAAGCGAACTTTGGAGGCCATTTTCGGGAGCTACGCTCAACCTTTTTAAGTGTCGTCAGTTGTGTTGGATTCTTTAGGTCAAGAGGAACACAGCCAAACTAGTTTGTAGTCCTTTTGAGGTACTTATGATGTAATCTTTCAACATTGAAAATAAATAAGAAAGCCTCCCCCACTGAGACAAAGGCTTGGTGACGTAGGCAACCTTGTTGAACTCTGTTAACAATCTTGTTGTTATGGTTTGTTGTTCCTTATGTTTACTTTCTAATCTGCATTCTTTATGATGGTTGCAATATTCATTCATTAAGTCTCCTTCCTCATTTAAGTTTTTTGAATGGTAATTTAACACATGCTTAAAAATCAACCAAGTCTGTTGAATATCATTTTTGGATCAAGAGGTATTAGAGCAGGTTGATAGTTGGTTGTTTGAGTTTGCATGATTACCAAATAAAATATAAGTCGAGGTGAAGGAGAGCTTGTAGAAGGGGATCCATAGATTAGATCAAGAAAGGGGACTTCTTAAAGTGAGAAGATGGCATCTGAAGAAGGAATGTCTCGAAACGAGATAGAGTTTCAAAATATATTTTCACCATGTCTGAGATGGTAAAGGTGTTATATGATGATTACTTGGAACGGAAGAAGCCTTTTGAAGGGGAATCATCAAAACAGGACAAAAGTGAAGAAGGAGAGGATCCTCCTAAACCTCCTCCTTCACCTCCTTCACCTCCATCATCTTCTTCTTCTTCAAGTACAAGTGCAACTTCTACCGCAAGAAAACATTCCCATAAGCATAAGCATGATATGCCATTACTTAAGCTTGATGTGAAATTTGAATGCTCCATGTATGATGGTGAAGTCAATGCTGAGAGGATTGATAACCGGGTCAGACATATGGAAGTTTATTTCAGTGTGCAACAAATCAAAGATGAGGCAACCCAAATCAAATTGGCATCGCTTTGTCTTGCAAGCACAACACTCATCTGGTGGCAGAGTAAGTTGCAGCATGGTACTCAACAAGCTGGTAATGTATTTCCATCATGGAAATATTTTGTTTTTTCACTTAGAAAGTAGTTTTATCCTTTGGGCTATAAGGAAAAGGATTTAATTGAATGTAAAAGTCTTAAACTAAGAAAAGGAGAAATGGTGCAAGAATACACAGATGAATTTTGTAGGATGGCATTAATGTTAAATATCCCATTACATACACAATAAAATCTTATGAAGTATATAGGACGTTTACCTGCACATATTTGTAACATTGTATTTATGTTTGGACCTACTAATCTTGATGAGGTTTATGTTCAAGAAATGTATATTGAAGCAGGGAAAACATGAGTTGGTGTATCAGGGGAATCGTCTTCAAGGAAAGAAGACAAAAGAAAGGGGAACAAAAAGAAAGAAAATTCAGTGAAAATGAAGGAAGGGAAGATCTCTTGCAAGAGTTACAAGAAAGAAGGGCATGATTATGACCATTGCTTGAAATTGAACCCATAGAATAGGACAAAGTGGTTCAAAGAAAGGAAAGGGAGGCAAACAGTTGCAACATCAACACAACCAACAAACTTGGGATATGATTCAGGTGATGAGACTAAAATCACAACAGTTGGTTTGACAGGTAAAATTGGTGATGGTTATGATTCAAGAAGTAAGTTGTTTCATATAAGGGTCATAATGAAACATACTAAGATCAATACATTGATAGATAATGGAGCTCAATCTAACTTAATTTCAGAGGAAGTGGTTAAGAAATTGGGATTGATAACTAATTTACGTCATAAACCTTACTCAAATGGATAAGAAACAATCATAGATTGCACATAACAAAGCAATGCACTTTAAGGTTTTCAACTTCATCAAAGTTTGTGGATGAGGTAACATGTGATGTGGTGCCACTAAATGAATGTGGAATGGTCTTAGGCAGCCCTTATTTGTATGATCGCAAATAAATATTCTATAGGGAACAAAATCAATATCACCTAACTAAAGAAGGCAATGAATATGTTGTACATGCTCATCACATAAAAACAAACCAATCTATTCAAACAATGGAACAATTAAGGAAGGTATCTTATGCAAGTAACACACCTATAATTGTGCCAAGTAAAGCAATTGATCTTAAGCATGGACACGAGATGGTTGTAGAATGGAAATTCAATCATACTTTGCTTCAATATAAGTTAATGTCGTGCAAGCACATCAAACATATTGGCACATTTTCAGTCATATTTTTTATGTTATCATTGCTAATGTTTTCTACATGGATGGTAGTGGATTCAGTAAGATGTGAACGAGTTCAAGTAGCTAACAATATGATTTAAGTTGTCATGGTTATTATGAAAATGATTATGATGCGACAGGTGCACTGTTGAAATTACTAAGACAACTGAGAGGGGGGGTGAATCAGTTGTTATTGTGCTTAAACAATTTTAAGTCTATTAATACATTCTTAATATTTCTTCAAGTGATCATCAACATTATACATCATATGGACAATAAAAGTAATGAGCATCAGTCACACATAAGATATACACGGAGACAGATTTTCACGAGGAAACCCATAAAGGGAGAAAACCTCTTCTTCTTCGAAATGATAGGCAGTCTTTTAAGTTCTGTACATCATCTATAATTGAGCACCAACTCAATGCGAGGCTGTTACCTCTGTTTTACAAGCTGCAACTTGTTTGAGAGCACCGACTCTCTTGTTTCTCTAGCACCCACTAGAAGGAAGCACCAACTCCCCTAATATTCTAGTACCAACTGGATGGAAGCACCAACTTCCAGTTACACAAGCTCCAACCTATATAACAGAGAACACTTGTTCTCCCTTGCACCACCCTGCCACCTTGGTTTCTCTGGCTGCAACCAGAAGGAAGTTGCAACTCCCTGTGTTCAAGCACCCACTTGAACCTCTGAGGACAATAGTTCTCCCTAGCACCTCCCAACCACCCTGGAATATAAATGAATGATTAAATAACCAACAAGACAGATAAATCGATTCTTACCACTTCTTCTATGTTTTGTAAATATGGTCTGCTTTTAACTATTATGCGATTCTTCTCTTCCTCTGTCTACAATTCTGCTCTGCTTCAAGCTTGTTCTGCAATTCTACTCTTGCTTCTGTCTATTCATCATCTGTTACTCATTTCTGAGTTTTATCTCACACTGCGCATACGGTCACCTTCACTTTCTTACAGTTCAACTCATTTTTTTTTCATACAGAGAAACCAAAAAAAAAACACGCACAGTCTCTGTGTGTTCCTTTTATACCCAATTACCACTTTAGTTACACCTCAAATCTTCTTGGGAAAAAACGCCTTAGCGACTGAATCGCCAACCGATCAAGAATCATGAATCAATTTTGCTAATTGAATCGTAACTGATTGATTAACTGTGAAGTGCAACAGTAGCCCTCCGATCATGTTCAAATTCACTTGCATCGTTGGATTGAATCCATAGTGTCTTGCATTTATTTCACCATTTCGTGAATTTGGAGATGAGGCATCTCGACTCTCCATGTTGCGATCCCCGAAACCCCAAAACAGAGCTTTTCTCTTCGAGCTCTTCTCTACAGCTCTTCGACCATGTGACAAATAGCGTTGACCAAGAACTTATCCATAAAGTTCTTTCACGATTTCGCATTTCGTGAATCTGGAGATGAGGCATCTCGACTCTCCAAGTCGCTATCCCCTAAACCCTGAAATGAAGCTTTTCTCTTTGAGCTCTTATCTACAACTCTTCGACCATGTGACCAACAACATTGACAAAGTGATTATCCATAAAGTGCTTTCACGATTTCACATTTCGTGAATCTGGAGATGAGGCATCTTGACTCTCCAAGTCGCGATCCCCAAAACCCCGAAAAGGAGCTTAGCTAGACTGAATCCTTCCCTTCTCATGACCACCGATGGTGACCACAGGTTGTGCCAAAAGGCACTTCATATTTCGCGAGTTTATAAACTTCATCGAGTCTGATCGACGGTTGAAATCTCCATAGATCCGACGGTCCAGATCTTATCGCGATCTCGCATCTCGCGAGTTTCCACACCATGCTTCGTTGACTCCAAGTTAGCGAAATTCCAATCGCTTGCCACTTGTCCTATGATTCGACGATCCAAATCTGATCTTGATTCAACAGCTCAGATCATATCGTGATTTCGGCATTCTTGTTGCAAAGTGTTTCAACACTCCAAATTCCGATATCTGAAACCCCGAAATGGGGTTGGATCAACGGTCCACATCAAACCTCGATCTGACGGCTATAAATATTTCACGATTTCGCATATTGCGATTTCGACATTCTTGTTGCAAAGTGTTTCGACACTCCAATTTCCGGTATCCGAAACCCCAAAATGGGGTTGGATCAACGGTCCACATCAAACCTCGATCTGACAGCTATAATTATTTCATGATTTCGCATATCGTGATTTCGGCATTCTTGTTGCAAAGTGTTTCGACACTCCAACTTCCAGTATCTGAAACCCCTAAATGGGGTTGGATCAACGGTCCACATCAAACCTCGATCTAACGGCTATAATTATTTCACGATTCTGCATATCACGATTTCAGCATTCTTGTTGCAGTGTTCTTGACACCTCCAAGTCTCGATATCCGAACCTCTGAAATAGATTCGGATCAACACTTTGAGCTTTCCATTCGATCATCGCTACTGATCTTCCTTTCCTACCTGTTTGCCTTCAAAAGAACAAGCACACTCTTGCACTCTGCGTATACTTCTGCACTTTTCTCTTCTGAAATTTTGTTGTCCCTATTTTTCTTTCGTTGCATACTCTGATCTTGCCATCAATGACAAGCACACTGCATACTCTGATCTTGTCATCAAAGACAAGCACACCTACCTGTAAACATGCCAACAAGCTCCCCCTTTGTCATTGATGGAAACCCTGAACGGATGGAAACCCTGAACGATTACACTAAACTATTTTGGACCTCCAATTGTAACATCCGGTCTGGACCACCACTCCTATTCTCCCCCTTTGACATCAAACCTCGATCTGACGACTATAATTATTTCGCGATTTTGCATATCGCAATTTTGGCATTCTTGTTGCAAAGTGTTTCGACACTCCAACTTCTGGTATCTGAAACCTCGAAATGGGGTTGGATCAACAGTCCACATCAAACCTCGATCTGACGGCTATAATTATTTCATGATTTCGCATATCGTGATTTCGGCATTCTTGTTGCAGTGTTCTTGACACCTCCAAGTCCCGATATCCAAACCTCTGAAATAGAGTTGGATCAACACTTTGAGCTTGCCATTCGATCATCGTTGTTGATCTTCCTTTCTTGTCTGTTTTCCTTCAAAAGAACAAGCACATTCTTTCACTCTGCGTATAATTCTGCACTTTTCTCTTCTAAACTTCCGTTGTCCCTGTTTTTCTTTCGTTGCATACTCTGATCTTTCCATCAATGACAAGCACGCTGCATACTATGATCTTGTCATCAAAGACAAGCACACATGCCTATAAACATGACAACAATCTCCCCCTTTGTCATTGATGGCAACCCTGAAAGGATGGCAACCCTGAACGATTACACTAAACTGTTTTAGACCTCCAATTGTAACATCCGGTCTGGACCACCACTCCTATTCTCCCCCTTTGACATCAATGTCAAAGAGAACATGCTCCCCCTGAGTTGTTGCAGTATTTTTAGGAGGTATCAGATATTCAATCAATCAATACAAAACTCCCCCTAACAGAATGAACTTGCTTAGATGTCAGATGGGATGACACCCAGCTTCTGTCGAAGATAATCAAATGGTGTCTTGGTTAGGGGTTTAGTAAAGATGTCTGCTATCTGTTATGTGGAAGGGATATAATTCAACAGAACAACTTTGTTTGTGACTTTTTCTCTGAGAAAATGGTATTTTATTGGGATATGCTTAGTCTTGGAATGAAGAACAGGATTCTTGGAGACACTAATGGCACTAGTGTTATCACAGTGAATTGTAATCGGATCAGTATAGTTTACCTTCAAATATGCAAGAGTTTGAATCATCCACAAGGTCTGAGTACAGCAAGTAGCAACAGCAATGCACTCTACTTATGTACTTGATAAGGAATTAGACCCATGTTTCTTAGTAATCCATGCTACCAACGAGTCTCCCAGGAAGAAGGCACCTCCACTGGTGCTCTTTTTTTCATCTACACAATTTGCCCAATCTACATCTGAATAAGAAGTTAACTGAAAATTCTGATTTCTGGGATACCACAAACCATAAGTCATTGTTCCCTTCAAGTATTTGAATATCCTTTTGACAGCTACCAAGTGACTTTGTTTAGGAGCAGACTGATAACAACCTACCATTCCAACAGCTTGCATTATATCAGGACGGGATGTTGTGATGTACAGAAGATTGCCTATCATTGATCGATATGTCCTTTGATCAACATTGAGTGAAATGTCATCTTTACTGATCTTGCAACCAACCACCATGGGTGTACTAACAGAAGAGGAGTCCTCCATCTAAAATTTCTTCAACATCTATTTCAAGTATTTTTCTTGAGATATAAAAATTCTTGCAGAACTTTGTTTTACTTGTAAGCCAAGAAAATATGGCAGTTCTCCTATCATGGACATCTCAAATTCTGTTTTCATAGAGTTAGCAAACCACTGGACAGGTGATTCATTAGTGCACCCAAAAATAATATCATCTACATAAACCAAAACAACTAATAAATTATCACCTTCAGACTTAATGTAAAGGTTGTTGTCAACAATACCTTTCTTGAATCATTTATCTTGTAAAAATCTGTCCAGTCTATAATACCAAGCTCGTGGTGCTTGTTTCAGTCCATATAAGTCCTTCTTCAGCTTGCAAACATTATTAGGATTATCTATCAATGAGAATCCTTCAGGTTGTTCCATATATACTTCTTCCTCTAGATCTCCATTAAGAAATGTTGACTTAACATCCATCTGATAAACTTTAAAGTTCTTGTGACATGAATAAGCAAGAAACATTTTGATAGCTTCCAATCTTGCCACTGGTGCAAAAGTTTCATCAAAGTCCTGAACTTCAACTTGTGCATACCCTTTACAGACCAATCTGGATTTATTTCTAACAACTTGTCATTTTTCATTCATTTTATTCTTGAACACCAATTTGGAACCTATTACATTTTTATCTTCAAGTCTAGGGACAAGCTCCCAAGTATTGTTCTTCTCAATCTGATCAAGCTCTTCATTCATTGCTCTAATCCAATCATCATCCTGGCAAGCTTCCTAAAAAAATTTAGGTTCAGTCATAGATAAAAAGGCAACATGAGATTGTTCTAAGTCTTTAATCAATCTCCTTCTTGTCTGAACCCCTTTATTTATATCTCCAATTATCTGATTTTTAGGATGATTCTTTCTAATAATTCTGAGAGGTGATTTTGCTTCTTTCTGTTGATTTGTGTCAGTCTGAGTATTCATATCTTCATCTGATTCATATTCTTCCTTTTCTGATCCTTGGACCTGTTCATCTTCATCTTCAACTATATCTTATGTTCTTGGTTCAGCACTGTTTACATTTCTGACTGGGATTTCTTCATCAACTTTTATATCTATACAATCAACTAGTTTATGCAGTCTCTTATTGTAGCATCTGTACCCTTTACTATTTGTAGCATAACCCAAAAATATACCTTCATCATCCCGATCATCATAT
>ML790894.1:410156-421690 GCA_009831015.1 Picea engelmannii | reverse complement strand
AATAGTATGCTACTAATATGTGATCAGGGTTTGTAAGCCAAAGTGGGTAGGATAAGAATAGTAAGTGACTATCACATGACTTGTGCAAGTTTACCTTAACCTTAATTTCTCCCTAAACCTATTTGTGATATTTAATTACCATTATGTGGGGGGTTAGCTAGATTAGGCTAGGATACTAGTTGGGAGAGAAAGATGGTTTTCCCTGCTAGGGTGAAAAGGAAGGAAATTGTTGCAATAGAGAGTCCCACTTTTCTATGCAAGCAAGATTGTATGTTCTTGGAAAAAGTTGTGGTTTGTTCACCTGATTGTGTAATAATTGTGATAGTCTAAAGACTATTCAACAACTTTTTTTGAGTGGATAGACAAGGTTGAATGTACTTGATCTTGTGGGAGGTACATTGCCCATTGTTCCTAACTTGTTATTGAGAGCTCCATTGTTCGAGGTGTTGATATACTATGGCTAGAGTGGGTGTAGTTCTTTGCACACTAGGGACTTGTTGGGAGGTGTGCCTTGTGAGAAAGACCTCTCCACCTAGTACACTATGATTAGTTGGAAACTATATCTTTATTGTTTTATGAATATGTGACTACTTTATTGGTTGGATTAACCTTTAAGTGAGTGTTCCTAGCTAATATTTCCCATTGAGATGAGGCCCTGTATGGGGGCATCACAAGAGTAGCCCGATGTTGCATTCATTGGGAGGAACGACTCTCTTAAAGTGTGTTTGGTAGATGGGGTTAGGTGTATCAGAGTCCACGAAAGGTTTGTTGCCCATTATTTCTAGCTCGCTATTAAGAGTTCTACTGTTGGAGGTGTTGTAGAATCATGGCTAGAGTGGGTATAGTTTTTTTCACATCGAGATGTTGCGGGGAGGTGTTTCTTGTGCCAAAGACCTCTCCACCTTACATTGGACTATGGTCAATTGGAAACTATTCTAACCTTGTGACTACTTTGTTGGTTGGTCAACCTTTAGGTGATTGTGCTTAGTTGATATTCCCTATTGCGTTGAGGCCCTGCACGGGGTGCATCACCACAGTTCTTGGTGTTATCTTGGATAGAAGGAAAATACACCCTTAGAGTGTGTTTCCTCAATTAATGATGCTTGGTATCATAGACTGGTTTGCACACGTGGGTTGGACATCACTAAGGCCCTGCATGGGTGGCATCACTAGAGTTCTTAGTGCTATGTTGGTTAAGAGGAAAAGACACCCTTAGAGTGTGTTTCCCCAATTGTTGTTGTTTGGTATCAAAGGTTGGTTTGCACGAGTGGGTTGGACATCGCAAGAGTGTTGGGAACATATAAGTCACTCGTTAATCATTAATTATTTTATTTGTTTAATGGTTTCTTTATTATAAAATTTTAACTATAATAGAGCATGTTGTTTGATATTTGTTTAGTTCATTAGTGTTATTTTTTGTGAGTGAGGTTTCAAAACAACAACCCACCCATTGTGTGCATGTTGAGTTGGGTTGGAGTTGATCCACAACACCATGCAATCCAATGCATCTTTGACCACCTTGCCAAGAAAAAATATACCAAGAATGACTTGACAATGATGTTGACCCTTTAACAATGCAAACTCTTAGTGGTATTTCCAAATTAGTTTCAACCTCCTCAAGTTTTCCAATCAAAGAAGAGTCGCAGATTACTTAAGCCCAACTGAGGCATGATGTAAGTAACCCTCAGTTAGAGTTAGTTCCCTATAACCTAAGCCTTTAACTTGAGTGGAAGAGATCATAGTGCATTGTAACTCCTTAAGAATTGTCAAGTAAGGCTACCCCTAACCCCTTAATCCATCAATGAAGCAAGTGTCAAGCCCTAGTTCCTCGCTCGGAACAAATTCTAATTTGAATCCATGGTATAGAAGAGTGTTTGAAAGATGGTTATGAGTGTCAACAGTTCTATTCACAAATGTGGAGTTGGAATTAAAATGGTTTGCAACCCTTTCTCTATTATGTTTGTTTGTATGTGTTTGTGTAAAACCTTGAATGTAATCCTTGCAACCCTGTTCTTGCACATATATATGTTTCCAATAGGGCATGTTTAATGGTATTATAACATGATTTTGATTTGGATTTGTTTTAGATAATTATTTAATTAATGCGACAATACAACACGATTTAGTTTTTGTTTATGTAAATGTTTTTTTTTATAAAAGTAATGTAGAGTAGTTTATATATATATATCAGACACCTACTAGCATGGAACTAGCCAAATACCCAAGAACATTGCCGACAAAAACTAAATAGTTCCATGTTAGTAGGTGTCTGATTTGAATCTCCTTGGGTTAGGTGTACTAGTCTATATGGTTTAATAAGGATACTATTCACGAATGTGGGAAGCATCCCTTGAATTTCTTCATGAAGTTTTAGAAAAAACCAAGGTGTTAGCTCAAACGATTGTTACCAATGTTGTTGAGCATTTGGATAGATCCATGCCAATAGGTGCTTGGTTCAAATCTCCTAGGTTAGATCCACTATTTTATGTTGATAGGTTTATTAGGGATGCCATTCACAAATGTGTATAAATATCCATTAAATTTCTTTGTAAAATTTTCCATGTATATAATAAAAAAATAATATTAAATATATAATTATACATGGGAATAATTAAAATAATAAAAAAGAATTTTAATTAAAAGATTCTTATGTACTTGGTTAAACCTTACAACGAGGAAAACTGATTATGACAAATATATCACATCATGACTTATCTCGATTTTACCTATAAGAAAAAATGGAAGGAGCCGTATGTCTAATCGATATGACAACGTAACCGAGTTTGAAATCGACCCCAAGACAAACAAAGGAACGTGCAAAACACATTTGAAATGTAAAGAGACTTTTTTTCCTTTTAAGAGTTGTGGAATTGAACTCTCTTAATTTCTTAAGTCAATGAAGGTTAAATCCATTAAAATATCTTCAAGGTATGAAGTGTTAAGCTGACTTATAAAGAGGTGTTGTTTTTGGACTTTGTCGTTAATAAAATGTAACAAAAACCAAGTTTAGCAACTCATTTCCTTTTTCATTTATGCATGTGTTTGGAAGTTTTTGTTGGGTCGTGATTATTTTTTGAAGTATAGAATTTATGTTACAAACAAGAGTGGGGGGTGCTTAGTTAAGAGGTAGGTGGAATTGTGCATTCTTCTTTACAATTGCATGGACAACAACAACGGTTATATATTAATGAAAATGAAAGATGCAGTGAGGCGGTGTACAGAATTAACTTCGTGGCATCAGCATCGAAGTCGGTGAATGATGAAAGCTTAGAATGATTTAGGCATGCCTGCCATGTGGTTGCATAGTTGTTGTTAGCGCTTAGAACGATTTAGGCATGCCTGCCATGTGGTTGCATAGTTGTTGTTAGCGGGAGCCTTGGAGCTATGCACATCAACACATTGAAGTTTGCTTCAATGCAGTGCACAGACACTGGCGATGCACTAAGAAAGAAAAATTGTTCACAACTATTAATGCATTGTAAATGCATCGTACACTACAATGAAGTAAAGTTTATAATAATTTCAAAACTTAGGTAATAAATAATCAGAATTGCATTGTATAAAGTCGTATTTAAAGACCTGAAACAGTTATAATAAACTTGAACTTAGGTAAACTTAGGTTGAAATGGAAAATATAACATTGGGAGCCGTGAAGCTTGCAAATAAGACCTTATATATGTTGTCCAGTGAAATTACGNACATTTTTTATTATATAAAAAATAAACTTTTAAGTATGTTATCTCAAACATTTCAAATTGCCAAAAAAAAAATATAGTCAACCATCCAACTAATTCAACGACTATCGAACGCTATAGTCCCAACTTGCCTTCAGCAGGGACTACTAAGAAGTTCTTTTAGTATTATTGATATATTTAAATTTACTTTATTATAGTTTTAATTAAATCTAATATTGAGTTCATTCACATGAGGTAAAACAACATTGCCAATATAGATTATGTGTACTTTTAAGTATATTAGTAGTTTGGGGGGAGTCATAGTAATAAGGATACTAAAGTATTGGTTGAAGTGGTAAGGAGACTCTATTTTTAAGCGAATTTTTTTCTTAATTATGTCACTATTATTGATCATTACCAGTCGAGGAGTTGTTGCTCACTTTCCAAGAACAAGACTAAATGTAATATACACATACATAGAATGAGGTGTAACAACATTGGGAAGTTATTATAACCCCTCTTGCATGACTAATGTGATAGATATTGAGTGAGGATATCCATGAACCAAAGTTTGTAGAAATTCAATGGAGGACTGCATTCAAAATAAAGGAAGTTTAATAATGACTTAGCATCTATCGAATTTAGTATGGCTTATGAGACTATTGTAGGATTATATTTGAAAAATTTATTGGATCTTCAAGGACATTGCCTCTTGAAAAGAAGAAGAGGCTAATGTTTTTGCTAAATTCCATGGTAGCACCAGTGATAAATTCTTACGATGGAATGTAGCAAAAAATATACATACTTAGGAATAGTGAATTTGATCAATCACATATTCAGAGATGGAAAACTAAATCATTTATGTCATTAGAAAATTGATTAATTATAGTTGTTAGGAACAGATGATGGTGTTTTATAATTTGTTTTCAGCTATTAGTAATTGAAAATAAATCATATAATTATCATTTAAGCACATTAAAGTTTGGAGTTATAACAATATATAATTTAAGTTTGAAGTTTGAAAAATGTATTTGCAATGTTTATACATAATTTGGGTATTAAAATATGAATCTATACTTTTATGAGCATTTAGAAGAATATGCAATGATTTTATTTAATATAAAAATGTCTTCATCATCGTGAATTTTCAAAGGGTAGAGAAGAATATGAAACCCTATGATTTTCAAAGCTAATCTCAATATCTAAATTCTTTTGCAAATGAAACTGGTAGCACTTCTCTAGAAACCTTAATGACCTTGATATTCTTAGTTCCACTATGTCAACATATATAGATATGAAAATCTAAATAAACATTTAGTTTAAATTCCTTTTAATTGCTTGATAGATTAAATTGGATTGTAAACATTAGCATTGTCCATTTGAAGACTTTAAATAAGAATATAAAGTGTTAAAACAAGCTAAGATAGGGATGGACATTTGAGTTTTTTTTTTAAAACTGATTAGAATATTGTTGATGGTGAAGTTAACCGTTAATAGTAAAAGTATGTACATGATATTGATTCCAATTACTATTAGTATTGTCTTCCTTATTGAAAAGAAGTTTAGGAATGTTTACATCCAATTGTGATTTGTGTAAGGTCTTCGGTTAGAAGGGCATGGGTACCCTCACACAAGTCCTCAAGGAGACGAAATTTGGGGTGGCTTCGACACCCAAGAGTCACACTACGCGGGCAAGTGGGCACCTTGGGCACCTTGGGCACACAAACACGTGCCTAAGAGGATTTCCCAAGCATGCGGTGAAGCATGGGGTGCGTTGGCACGAGGAGCGCACCCAAGGTTGGGGCATGCCAGTCCCAAGGGACATGAAGGTTGACGAGCGCATGGGTTCATTTGGGCACGTGGGTCCACGAAGGGGAACGCCGATTCGTTTGGGCACGTTGGTTAGCGAAGGGGCATGACACACCCAAAGGATGCGGCGATTCACAAAGGTGACATTTGGAGTCCATATAAAAGAAGAAGGGCACAAAACCAAGAAGGCATAGAGAAAGTGAAGAGGACGAGATCAACTTTCAGGTTCTGCGACAGATTTGGACAAGGAGGGGTGAGCTCCCTCAATGAGCCAAGTCACTCCATATGGGAGGACTTGTGTTGCCTTGAGGTGGTTTTATGGATAGAGTTGGGGTGAGCTTCTTTGGGTTGAGTCTAGCAGCAGGTAAGGTGACTTTGGAGCTTAGGGAAGTCTTGTCACAGGTCTAGTTGAGGCACGCTATGAGACAAAACTGCAAGTATGTGTGAAGTCTTGCGATAGAGAAGAGACATTGAGTCTATGGTGGGTGCATGTCTAGGGTACACTACATGAATTGCAAAAAATGTTACAATGATTAATCTTGGTGTGACGAAACTGTGTAGGAGTGTCTTGGTGAGGTGAGGTGAGTCTTGTGACTCTGCCCAAGTTGTAAATCAAGCCGATAGCGTTCATATTGTAACTATTTCACAATAATAAGATTTAGCCAGGTGTAAGGCATGTCTTGTGTTGCCCGCACTATATTTATGTGTGTCTTTTTTATTTCACAAGTGTTCTCTCTGATTCACATGTTCATGGATGTATGCGTAAATGACTAAGTGTTAAGTTATTAACAAATTTTCTAAGTTGTTAGCACTGAAAATGACCCAGGTTAAAAAAAATTTTATGTTTGGCCCAACATCAAACTCTCGTAGTGTTTGTATCCTATTTATAATTAATTTCGCTACATAATTTTTGGCGTTTTTATTTGAACTCCCAACATAGGCTAGAGGGGAGTTCGACATTTGGCTCTGAACGCCCCTTTTTCTTTCTGTGCACACATTCTCCAGAGTCCCGGACTCCCGAAGGGTCCCCACTTACATTTGGTGAGGCATTATACGCAGAGATAGGGACAGGTGGGTCCGAACCTTCGATTGATTTAGCCCCAACATTCTAGGCTCCCAATAATCTCGAAGTCTCGAAGTCTCGGATACTCCACCAACCTTTGACCGAGCATTCATGCGCCAGGGGCCAGGGGTGACACATGTCCTCGTCAGGAGATGACACGTGTCGCGTTCTAATGGCCTTTAGGGTCTGTGAGAAGCACAAATCAAGGAGACATGTGGCATACAAGACAAGGGTCCACGTCACCCTAGGTGACGTCGATGTGCCACGCCAATCCAGGATTGGCAGCCTTCGGGGGTTCCTAACTTCACCTACTTGCCAAGCCTCCCAGAGCTCTGAAGTTCGAAGTTACTGCCAGCTATCTCCCAATACCCCTTAGATCCCACGGTCAAGGCATGTCCACGTAGATCATGAATCTATGGATCACGTTAATTCGTAACTTCGACGTTCAAGGGTTTCTACTCGCTCCACATTCCTTTCCTCTCAGAGTAGGACTTCGTCGAAGTGTTGTACATAAGGCCTTACTCTTGGTTGATCGGACAGTTGAGAGGGATCCCGAAGGGTCCTTGGATCGACGATCCGCATTACTTCGCAACTCCGACATTCAGAAGTTTTGGTGTTAAACCACCTCTATTCTCCCGAAGTGGGACTTCGCCGAAGTACTTAGCGCTACCTCTTCACTAAATTGGATCTAACGACTGAGAGTGATTCCCAGATCCACGACCCTAATCAATTTGTAACTCCGACATTCAGGGAATTTGGGGTCATGACATCGTTGTTCCCCCGAAGTGGCTAGCGTCAGAGTTGACTTCGGTGTAGATCTAACGACCAAGGAAACTCCTAAATACCCTTGGATCTGTGACTCACGTTACTTCGCGATTGGTGAGTGAGTGAGGGTTTAACGATGGGACATGTTTATTCTTCCATGGTTAGGAAAACAACCAGACGTCGGTCAACCTCGTGGTTGACTGTGTCGACAAGTTTCCTTCGACCGGTTTGCAAATGGTAAGGTCGTAACACCCCGAAGATCCGAATTCTCGGAGTTCCGAAGCCAGAAAGACTTAGCTCCTTTCAGGCCTAGCACAAGGTTCCCAGACCTTGGTCACATGGGTCTTCCAAATATTCTCATGGGCTACACACTGATCTCTTAGCCATGAATTGGTTAAGGAACTGGGCATGATCCTTTGGTCATACAGGTGAAGGGTCTGATGGAGGCACCCTACTTCCACCGAATTCGAACTTAGTCTTCCCGCGAAGGGAATTCGAGAGGTCGACAACACTTAAATAATCTGGCTAAACCCATCTCGACTCTTGCATTACAAAGTCCATCTTGGGGAAAAGTCCCCTTAGGAAATCTCCAGTTAGTGCAAAAACCGTAGCCTATACTTAGACTTACTTACAGACTCACGTCCCATAGCTCTCTAGCTGTTAAACTGAGGCAAACATAAGATCGACTCAACCATTCTTGATATCCCTCACCATCTAGTAAGGTACTAGTTTGGTGAGGGTCATCTCAACCATTCTTGGTATCCCTCACCATCTCTCTCATAGCATCCATGGTCTATCTTGGCAAGCCCCCCCCCTTCAGCAATAATGCAACACTTATCCATTTTCTATTAATAACAGAAAACACATACATTGACCCTTTTATACAAAGGTTCATCAAATCAAACATTCACACATATCTAGTCCACCATAGTGTCTTGGCCAATTATATTTATATTTACAAACTGGAGGAAACAAGGGTATTACAATCCCCATCCAGTAACAAAGTTTGTCTCTTGGTCCTGAGTTAGGCTTGTAGTGTTCATTGTTGTTCCAATTGATATCTTGATTGTGATGTTGATCCATTGCACTCTCGTTAGCTAGCCTATTGGCCAACTTATTGGTTGTGCATCTGACATGCAAGGGGATGACTACATCAATGGAGGTGACAAATAGCTTAAGGTGTCCAAGCCCTAGTCTCCAAGTTCTTATTTACAAAGCTTTACTCCACATTGAACACTTTACTTTTTTGTTTATTTTTACAAAGCTTTACTCCACATTAAACAATTTACTTTTTTGTTTATTTTTATAAAGTTTTATGCTAAATGTTTTTACTTTATTCTTGTCATTGTCCTCTTTGCATAAATAATAATTTTATTTTTCTTTATTATATAAATTATCTTATAACAAAGACTATTCATTACATGTGTATTTAGTTATATTAAGTTTCATTGTTAACATATATTTCTCAACTAATTAGGTATGTACTACCTTACCATGCAACCCTTGTTTTAATTATATATTTGTAAAATTTGTTTTTATTAAATATTAAAATTATACTAATATTATCATAAATTTATTTGATAAATAAAATAAAAATAAAAATCATTAAATAATCTTTATCAAAATTATAATTTTAAATTAACAACATTATAATTTTAAATTAAAAATAAATTCAACTCTTAAATATCTTTATTAAAATTATAATCATATCATATAATATTAATATGATATATATAATTCCATACATTTAAAATAACCCTTATTGGATTTTATTTAAACTGCAATATAAAAGTTTCTATAAATTTAGATTTAAAGAAATATGTAATAGTATTACTTAGCATTTATCCATTGGAGCTCGGTCAAAAAGACTACGTGTTCCAGTACCATACGCTGAAGCTCGATACGTGTTCCAGTATTATCCATGTGGTCTTGATATCATCCATGCGTGACGCTGAAGCTCGATACGTGTTCCAGTAGAGGGGAAGAGTGGCCAACAATGATAAGGTGATGAGGAGTTTCATATTAATCTTTAGAGTGGATTTAAATTTTTTTGATTGAAGTGTCCAATTTAGAGATGTAGAGGGGAAGAGTGGCCAACAATGACAAGGTGATGAGGAGTTTCAAGGTATTCATATTAACCTCGATTTAAAACCTTTTGAGTGCAGTCTCATGAAAACAGTAGTTATTCATTGATTGATTTTTTTTTGTTTTACATTAATGATTTAAGATTTAGTGGAAATTTATTGAATACATATGTTTTTTGGTGGGGTTTGAGTGAAAAATGCTATTAAGATTATATACTACTTAGTGGAAAGGGTATAAGCACTGTTAGTCTAGTAGAGATTGCTCTAGAGGAGATTCTAAGAAACTAAAACCATTTGAATCCCTTAGATTTGAAATTGTAGAAAATTTGAATCCATTTCTTGTTATGAAATCAAAGTTGAAGATGATTGGGGCTCATGGAAGAAAAATGAGAGTATGGGAGTTGTGAAAGTTTTTTGATATACATGTGTGTGGAGAGAACTATTGTTTGGAATTTGATTGTTAAACCCTTGATAAGGGAAACTTAGTAGTGTATTGTGTATGAATGATGCATATACAATGTTATATGTTAACAATTTGTACATGACTAGAGTTGTATGTGAACCAATGGTCATTGTCTCTAAAACTTATGAGTAGGACATGAGTTGAGTATGAATGGCAAGCACAATCATTGATTAGCATATAATTGTAATGATTGGTTGCGCTGAGTGAGGGAAACTTTTAGGGATCCATGCTTATGTTAAAGTGTAGAAACCTTGGCAAATCTTACTAATTCTTAAATGCCAACTATAAAATATTTGGTGATATTTTTGTAAAAATATTCAAATTTTTATTGTTTGTATATAGTTTCTAGAAAATTATTGCGCTTTTTAGAGTAAAACGATTTTATTCTATAATTTGGGCAAACCATTTTTAGAAAAAATGAAAATTGGTGAATCTTTTTTTGGGAAAAGACATGAAAAGTTAGCTTGTGGATTAAATTTAGCCCCTAAAATTCCCCTCCATCCTTGGAAACCCAAAATAAAAACAATCCTTTTAGATAAGGATTCATGGGTTTATGTTGGTACAATGATCTTGATGCCCTCTAAATTCAATAAAGCATCAAAGGATGACTCAAATGAGAGATATTCACAAAATTGGAAGTGCATGTCTTTAACATCTCCTATAATAGGGCAATACTAAAGTTAACTCTGGAGAGTGAATTTTGGACCTTCCAGGTAGCTTGGCAACCTAACTTAGACGTTGGCTCTAACAGGGAACTTGAAAAGAAAAAACTAGAGAAAGAGCTAGAGAAAGAGAGACCAAGTTCCAACATCACATCTTTCCATTCTCTATTCAAAGTGGAAGTGAAAGTGGACTTAAAACCCTATCAAGGGGAGATCAACGTTGTAAAGTTGAATCAATTGTTGCAATAGTTATTAGTCTATTTTGATGTGCGTAACATTGGAGAAGAGTAAAAAATATTGTTTGTTGGACTAAGGTTAGAGGGCCACACACAAACTTTGTGGGAAATCCATATAGAGATACTAACACGAGAGGGTGATCCACCAATAACTAAGCGGGGGGTATTTAAAACCTTCATTAAATCCTATTTTTACCCCATTAGGTATGAAGTGGACCAAAGGATTTGTTGGCATTACTTTTAACGAAAGCAAGGGTAAAGTGTTCAAAAGCACACCGCCAAGTTTAAAAAACAAGCCATTATGTTGGGAATATCTACCAAGACCTTGGATGTACTCCTCAAGTATTTGAGTGGTCTCCGTAGTGATTTAAGGAGGCAAGTGATGGTGTTTGAACCTAGAACCATTGATGAAACCTATGTGTAAGCACAATATCTAGAGATGGATAAGAAGAAAGGACAACCAAATGGTTGCAAGCAAACATACAAACAAGGCATTCCCAAGGAGAAAGGAGGGAAAGAAGAAGTGAAAAGGAAAGGGTAAGAAAGCAATTGTAATTGTATATCATTGCAAGGATCTAAGCAACCATTGTAACCATTGTAACATCAATTGTCACATTGAAGATAAGTGTTGGAAAATAAATATGATGTTGAATCTAAAGAATTGGAAGGAGGTTAAGAAGAAGATCATGCTAGCCGTGGATTTGAGCAACTGTGGTAGAAAGTAGCTCAAATGTATATGAGAACATTGTCTACACTACATTGTAGAAAGAGGTGAACT
>ML790894.1:397742-409096 GCA_009831015.1 Picea engelmannii | reverse complement strand
CAATTTCATCAAGTTATCATCAAGAATAAGAAGAGAAATAATAATAAGTTTGCATACATGCTTTCAAGGGCACATACACCCAAGATCATAGTTTTGGGTACTCTTACACACATTGATCCTTTCACCCATGATGCATAGAAAGATGAATACTCAAAAGATGATGACTTCAAGGAGTATTATAAAAGTTAGAAGGGAAACTTTATGAAGGAGAAGGCGATAGCAAGGTTGACTACCATCTCTAACATGGGTTGTTCAACTTGAAGTTGAGCTTTGTTAGTTTAGAGGAGAAAAATTGCAACTTATTAAAGAAGCTCGCACCTCCAAAGTTGCATGACATTTTGGTGTTGGGAATATAGTATCCAACTTGTAGAGGTATGTGAACATGCCTAGAATACAAGAATATGTAGCTTGGTGTAACACACCCAACTCCATAATTCGTCTTAGGCTGGTGGGATGTACAAATTTCCTCTTCCTCAAAACTTAACTCCTTTCTCTGAACAGAGTCCATAGATGGAATCTGCTCGTCGAGAGCTTTCCAATTATTGTAACCAGGATCAAAACTGGGCTCGGGATCAAAAGTTATGACCTCCTAAAAGTTTTGAGTCTTCTTCCACCATCTCCACCTCATCACCATGTGGCTCCACGTCACTCATGCCACTCGACATGGAATTGACATGTAAGAACACGTTACCCTCTGGTGCAACACACTCAACCAAGGGATGGAGAACACGTGGCATAGTTCACGACAAAACTTAAGGGTGGTTTCTATGCTTAACCAGGCATTAGACCCTTGTGGATCCCAACATCACTCACCACCCAAGTCTTCTAATGGTTGATATTCTAATGATTCGGTTCCCGGGCCATACCCCAATAGGGTCACACACTCCCATCGTGTTCCTCAACTCATTGGGTGCTTCACCCATTGACAGTTAATCCCATGAGGCACCACACTCCTCCGACATATACTCCCATCGGACATTGGGCTCATTGAGACCCTTATCCCTCCTGCACTTGACACTACTTAACATTTTCGATATCCGATATTCCAAGGTATTGGCCCATTGAGGCACCTATACTCCAGGTTAACTCTTACTCATTCCAACTCCAAGCACCAGATCCAATGGTCTAGTTGGCACCTCGAACATGTAGCCCTGTCATGACTTTCCACTTGGCTTAACACGTGGCACCCCCAACTCGATACAGAACTTTGTGCTAAACACCAAATCTCCTAAACACATGACACATTACCTTTATGACACGTTGACTAACCACGTCATCACACATCATCACTGGGCGTAAGGTTTCTCCACTTGGTATTGACACCTGTCCACTCTGTGTTGGATTGATTACATCATCTGACATCATTGGCACGTGCTCTCCTCTGCTCACAAACTAACAAGGGAACAATGTTCAAAACCCTTCCTGGAACAATGCCCCACTGGGCATCGGGATATCGAGATTTCATGAAGGAAAACGGGCTTGGAAAATCTTTCGGGGATCCGGTACCCTGGGGCGTTGACTCCCTCATGAGCTTATCTAAGGAATCAATGGTTGATATCTCTCAACTATATCTGATGGCCGAGGTTTAAGGGTGTTGAATCAAATCTCTTCATGCCCAATTGGACCCACTCTCGCCCCGCACAATCAAATGTCAAGAAGCGTCGACCACTGTGACACTCTTCATCACCATGATGTCACTCATGTTTCCCCTCTTTCCCACTAAGCTCAGGATCTCTATCAGGTTTATCAGATGCCTTCCCACTTGGATTTCCTCTGCACAAGGGAGTCCTTTCACAACTACACTATCCCTCAACACCCTCCCCTTTTAGTGTCAGTTTCTTTCCAGCAAACATCAAGCCCGTGGCCCTCTTTTGCTCCAGTCTAGATTTTGGGTCTTCTCTTCTCCAACATGACCATTCATGTCCTGGGCATACTTCCCAATTATTGTTTTTCTCAAGGCTGCACATTGGAACTCTTTTTGTACATTCTCGTTGTTTTCCACTGTCTCGTTGTGTCCACACAATCATGTTCCTTTGATTTTGTGTGTTGCTTCTCTCACAAACACCCATTTATTTGCATGTCTTTTCTCTAAAACCAAAACTCTCTTCTCCTACACACACCCATGCATTCTCTCGCTTCTCTTCCAATATTCCCTTTCTTATGTCAGAAGAAATTAGGTCCATCTAGGAAACGAGGTGGTGCTACTCTCTACCCATCAAACTCTCTATACTTGTATGCATTAGGAGTGGTTGGTTGTTCAACGACCAACCCCCTCTCATTAACTAATTTGCTTCAGTTGCAAGTTAGAGGAATCATGGTTATTTTCCTCCACATCATTCATCAAGGTGGTTTGGGATCTTTTGCACATGAATCCCCTTTTATACCCCCTCACTAGTCCCTCTCATGGTATCATAGCTAGTACGCGTGTTCCACCCATTAGTCAGTCGCACGACATTTTTCAATTAACAATAATACATTTACAATGTTTATATGTCATGGCATGGAAATCATTAGTCATGATTAATTATATATAAACAAGGGTTTAAGAATGGGGTGTTGCATTCCCCTCCCCCTTCAAAAGGAACACCGTCCTCAGTGTTTTTTGCATCTCAGCAACACCTGCCATGCCTTCATCTTTCAACCACTTCAACAATGTCTTCCTCTCCTTGGTCCGGTCCTCTCTTAGACTCTAACATTTCAACATATGCCTACATCAAATATCAAACAACATGCATATTAAAACAATTTCATGCATACATATTTCATTGTTGTTCATAATTCAAGAGGGAATATACATATCAACACAATACTTATATGTGCAATTCATGGATCTGCATCCATATGGTTGTCACATCTACTCGACTCATTGTTTTGCTTGACATACTCATTGTGCTCATGATCCTAGCTAGCATGTAACTTGCATTATTCAAGTCTCCCCTTCCTTCTAGTCACTCACCCTCCAGGCTCATGTATCCCCTTCTCTATTACACAGTTCCTCAAGCGATCCATCATTTGCCAAGACTTCCTCACACATAAATAGTATAGAGACTTATAGAGTCTTACATCCAAGTCATCCCTCTAGCTTTCTCTAACATAGTATAGCTCATCTCAACGATGATCATGGAATATAGGATCTTCATGTCACAACAATGGCCTTTCCCATACTTTTCCAGCTCAACAACCATCATCTGTCCCTCCAGGAAAGATCTTTCATCTCACCTGTATCACATGCATACAATAACCATGAGATACTACCATCAATTTCAATCGAAATTTCTTTCAAATATGCTACCCACATATTTCCAATTTCATTTATCCATTTTCATATATGTTCCATATAGGAACTCAAATCCCACAAGTATGATACTTCTTCTCATAGCAATTTCTCTCTTTTACAAACAACATGCATTGGTCTTCCTTATGGACTTATATTGCTTCCATATCCAAGACCAATCTTCCTGCAATTTCAATCTTCACACAACCAAACAAATTGTTAGTTTCTCATACACATTACATTTTCATTGTACATTTGAAGTGGTTTCACCAACAATTCTTAAATTTGTGCATATTAAAAATTTCATCACTTTTATTCACTAATGATATGAATTAAAATGAATTATCATTCCTTACACAAACATTATTTCAACATACCAAACTTTATATAATTCCTTCAAATTTCATATGAATTTCAATCAATGTGCCAATGTCCATGACCACATTTACACACAATGCACCCTTGCATTGATTTCAGATTACCATATTTCATGTTAGGAACTTTTTCATGGTGACTTGGAACTCAACCAACCTCTCACCACATGGCTTATTTATCAACATTCATTATTACAACAGGACTATGTTTCTTTCCCTAAGTTGATCATGATCTCAAATCAACACACATGAAACTAAAAATTTCACATGAATGCATTCAATCATTCTTTCTTTACTAGTAACCAAGGTGCCAATATTCATGACCACCCGATTCCTTTCTTTACCATTTCAAAATGATGTTGGAATATTGCAAGGTTCTTCTTCCATAAGGGGCAGTCCTATACATGAAAACATGCATCCCCTCAATGTATTCAACCAAGGTGTTGCTTATGAGCACACTTATTCATAATCATTCACGATTAATCAATACATCCATGACACATTTGTTCATGAATTTTCATGCAAGGATTGTAACCATCCTTGACTGCCATATGTTTCGTCTCTCTATAATTCAAGTTCTATTTTCCTAAATCATACCCTTCTTGGGTGTCAATGAAATTTATATAGTCAATCAAAATCATGTGCATACCATCAAGATATAAAATATTCCAGAAGGGATTCTTACCCAATCCCTTTCAAATTTCATGCCACATGGGCATGGAATTTTGATACATGTCATGGCTACCAACAACCTTTCTGATATTACCTCATCAATGGTGCTTCATGGGAGCTTCTAGGATCCATTAATCAATCTTTCAATAGAAACCTTCTTGTATTTATCCTCTACCTGAGGTTGTCCACCATTGACAATTGTCTTTGTAGATTTTAACCTTGTACAATATTTACTGCAAACATGTTTTTCAATAAAAGAACATAAAAGATATAGTGGCAAATACAAACATTACATAGAGCTTTTTCCCTTGGAAACCCAAACTGGGAAAACTAACATATTCTATATTCATTCATATGATACATTGTTTACAATACAATATACATATAGGAGCCAGCGGCATCCAAAACCCTAACCCAATGACCTGGATTAGTCAACAACCATAATTCCTTAACCAGAAATAGAAAACCATCGAAACAAACCATGTGCCAAAAAACTGCCCAACAATAGACACAAAAAACAAGACAAAAATGTGACACGTTTCCTGAGGCAAAACTCGTGCAAAGAATATAGCACATACTCAACATTCTCCCACTTGTTGTTTTCTTTGCATACAGGGGGTTACAGTGTTACATAGTCAACAATCCAGGGGAGCAATTCCCATGGAGCCTCTACACCAAGAGAACTTCTCAGTGCTCACAGATTTTGTTAATGAATCTGCAACATTCTTCAAAGTGTCCACCTTCATCAACAACACTTTCTTTTATTCTACCATGTCTCTCACAAAGTGATATTGAATATCAATATGCTTTGTCTTTGAATGATAATCTGGGTTCTTCGCCAGAAAAATTGCACTCTAACTATCACAATCTATCCTTACATCTTGTTGTACCAACCCAATACTTGAACACAATATTTGTAACCATATTGCTTCCTTACTTGCATGAGTGGTTGCCATGTATTCAACTTTTGTAGTTGAAAGTGCCACTGCAGCTTGTCTTTTGCTCCTCCAAATAGCTTAAACACATACCCACTTGTAGATCTCCTACGATCCAGATCTCCAGCCCAGTATGCATCCACAAAGTCATGTATATCCAACACTTTGTCCAATCCCGGTCTTCCTTGGTAGCACAATCCATAGCTAGCAGTGCCACACAAATACCTGAAAACCCTTTTTACTGTTGTCCAATGCTCCTTCCCTGGTTTTGACATATACCTGGTCAAAAATCCCACTGCATGTGCAATGTTCGCTCTAGTACAGACCATTGCATACATCAAACTGCCAACTGCACTCGCATATGGAACATGATACATGTCCTCCTCCTCTTCCTGTGTCTTGGGACACTGTTCCACAGATAACTTTACACCAACAGGAATAAGAACCTTGACCGGTTTACGTTCTTGCATATTAAACCATTTCAATATTGTCTCGACATATTTTCTCCGATTTAACCATAGTTTCATCTTTTTTCGATCTCTTTTAATTTCCATTCTCAAAATGAAATTTGAAGCACTGAGATCCTTCATCTCAAATTTAGAGGACAACTGAGTTTTCACATCCTGGATAATCTCCTTGTTGTTTCCTATCAACAACATGTCATCCACATACAAGACCAAATAAATCAAATGATCACCAATTAATTTAAAATACACACAATGATCCTCCTTGCTTCTTGTGAAGCCAACTCCCGACATATAAGTATCAAATTTTTGATACCACATCCTTGGTGATTGTTTTAAACCATACATGGACTTTTTCAGCGTGCATACCAGCTCCTTCTTTCCCTTCACAACAAATCCTTTTGGCTGCTTCATATAGATTTCTTCTTCTAGATCCCCATGTAGGAATGTTGTCTTCACATCCATCTGTTCTACTTCAAAATCAAATGCAACAAAAACATATAACATAAATATTATAGAAGTTAACTTGGCAACAAGAGAAAAAATCCCACCAAAATCAATTCCCTCAACTTAGGAATAACCCTTTACTACTAACCGATCTTTGTATTTCTCCACTTTTCCTTTTGCATTTAGTTTCCTTTTAAATACCCATTTCTTCCAATGGGATTTCTTCCAGACGACAACTCCACTAGATCCCAAGCCTCATTCTTATACAAGGTTGTCATTTCTTTATCCATGGCCTTTTTCCATAGCTTTCCATCCTCTGAATCCACCGCATCTCTAACAGTTCTAGGATCATCATCAGTAATATACAAATAAAAATTTGAACGAAAATCAGATGGAGTATACCTTTCCGATAGCCTTCTTTCTTGAACCGATTTCCTCAATACTGGAGTATGAGGATCTTCTTCTTATGATTCATGTTCTTCTGTAGAGTCTGATTCATCATCCTTTAAATCAAACTCTATTTTCTCTTGTTCTTCCTTACTTAGTGGGACTTCTTGTTTAACAACATCCTTCATTTCTTTAAATACCACATCTCATCTATACACTGCCTTCTTAGTTTCTGGGTTCCAAAGCTTATAACCTTTGAGACCATCTTTATGCCCAATAAATATACACTTTTCAACCTTCTTATCTAGCTTACTCATGTTTTTCTTTGGAACATGAACATATGCCTCACAACCAAATACCTTGAGATGTGTGAGAGAAGGTTTCTTACCAGTCCATACCTCTTGTGGAGTCTTTTCATCTAGTGTTGATAAGGGCGATATGTTGACCAGGTAACATGCAGTACCCACTGCCTCTGCCTAGAATTCTTTCTCTAACCCGACACCACTGAGCATGCACCTTGCTTTTTCCATCAGTGTCATGTTCATCCTTTTTGCAACTCCATTCTTCTGAGGTGTATATGGAGTAGTATTCCTCCTTGATATACCACACTTCTTACAGAATTCTTCATATTCATTCCCGCAGAACTCTCCGCCATTATCTGTCCTCAACACCTTACTTATTTTCTCTGTTTGATTCTCAACAAGAGACTTAAACTTTTTAAACCTGTCAAAGACTTCAGATTTCTTCATGAGGAAATATATCCAAGTATTCCTCGTTAATTCATCTATAAATGAGACACAATACACAAATTTTCCTAATGATGGGATCGATACATGTTGAAAAACATCACTGTGAACTAGCTGTAAAATTCCTTTTGCCCTCGTTGCACCAGAGGGGCATCTTACCTGATTCTGCTACCCATATACACAATGTTCATAGAAATCAAAATCTAGAGAGTAGTTAGACATAATTTCAACCATACCTTTACCGTGTAGTAGTCGAAGACCCATTCTCTCTGATATGCCCAGTCTTTGATGCCACAACATAAACTTTTCTCTAGATACTGTAGGAATTATTTCTTCTTCAAATCCAATATCATAAACAATGGAACTATTACACCCATCACTAATAGTGCTTCCTTGTAGCTTATACAGAGTTCCAAACCAAACTCCCTTCAACAACACCATTGCTCCTCGAACCATCCTGCAGGTTTCCTTTTCAAATATTGTTTTTAGCCCTACATCGTCCATTTTGATTATAGAAATCAATATTCTGCCAATCCTGGGATGTACAGAACACCAGGTAGTATTGTAATCCTTCCATCTATGAGCCTCAACTTGAATTTTCCTCGAACTATGATTCTGGTTGTCGATTCATCACCTAGGAAAACATTACCTCCATCATACCTTTCATATTCATAGAACCACTCCCTGTGGGGAGTCATATGAAAGGATTCACTTGAGTCAACCAACCATGCCTCATGATCTGCATGTGTGCTTGAAGAATCCAAGTACACATATGCTCCTTCTTCCTTGGAGGAATTTTCTTCTGTAGAAGGAGATTTTTCAGATCCCTTATTTTTCTCAACTTTGGATGTACACTGCTTTTTGTAGTGCCCTTTTTTCCCACATCTCCAACATACCTTTACAAAATTTCCGAGAGATTTATATCTACCCTTAGACTTAGATCTCCCACTTGAGAACTTAGATCTATTTCTTTCCTGGGAGCATCCTCTTGCAAATAATGCATCTGTGCTCTGTCCTTCCATATTCTTTCGTCTCATCTCCTCCGATAACAAGGATGAGACCACTTTATCAAACTTCAAGGCAGTTGTATTACTACCTATGGCCACAACTGGACCATCCCACGAGTCTTTTAAATAACACAGTAAACTGATACACTTATCTTCATCTGAAATATTAATATCAACAGATACTAATTGACTTACCACAGTATTGAAGGCGTTCAAATCTGCCACAGACTCTCCATCTCTCATCCTTAGGTTGTACAACTTCTTTCTCAGGAATAGTTTATTTACTAGGGACTTAGACTAATACAAATTCCCCAACTTATCCCATAAATCCTTGGTTGTAGCTTCCTCTGACACAATTAGTAATATTGAATCTGAGAGACACAATCAGATTGTGGTCTTCCCGTTCCGATCCAGCTTTTTCCAGTCATCTATTGAAGTTCTTGTAGGTTCATTACCTGGATCTACCATGATCCATTGATCTCTCTCCACCAATAGATCTTCCATATTGAGCTTCCACAACTCAAAAATTTTCCCATTAAACTTCTCGATCTCCATTTTTGAATTGTTCGCCATTTATTTTCACTTGAAAAATCAATACCACAGATCTCCCACTGTAACAAGGTTGATCACAGTCCTGAGCCAAACTCTTGAACACAAAAGTGTCCCCCTAAAGCCAACAATGCTCTGATACCAAATGTAGATTTTAACCTTGTATAATATTTACTGCAAACAGATTTTCAGTAAAAGAATAGAAAAGATACAATGGAAAATACAAACATTACACAGATATTTTTCCCCTGGAAAACCAAACTGGGAAAACCATCATATTCTATATTCATTCATATGATACATTGTTTACAATACAAAATACATGTAAGAGCTAGAGGCATACAAAATCCTAACCCAATGACTTGGATTAGTCAACAACCCTAATTCCTTAACCGGAAATTGAAAACCAACGGCAAAAATCATGTGCTGAAAAATTGCCCAACAATGGACACGAAAATCGAGGCAACACAAAAAATGAGGCAAAAATGCGACATGTTTCCCGAGGCAATTTTTTTTTCCTCAAAGAATATAACACATACCCAACAGTATTCCCCAACAACTCCAATATTTTTCCTACACACAATAAACACCATTACATTCACAATTATATTAGCGGTCATGTTAAATCAAAATGCATGTACCATAGTAATTAAATCAAATGTATATTCACTCTATCACATTGTCCTCAATGTTTTTCATGAGTGTAAATAAAATTAATATTTTTTTTGTCTCTACAGTCATACAACTATCATCTTTCTCATGTTGGAAACATCCACACATAATCAACATATTAGTTTTCTCATCCCAAAGAAATACCATAAACAACAAGAAATGAGTCAACAGATTCTCCCCTTTTATCTCCTTCGTACAGTCTGGAACTTTTTGATTAACTGAACTATTTCCTAGGCCTCTCTTCCTTTGCATAACATGGCTCCAATATCATTCATTTAAACATATTTATAATTTTATTTTCCTTTTCTTTCATAACTATTCTTTTAAAGCATACAACTCTGCTAAGCAAATTAGAGTTTTAGAATGAGAAAAGTGTTCACCCTTTCCTCCTTATTTTCTTATGCAATCTATCCTTTTTGGGATTTGTCTGCTCCATTCCTTGAGCAATCTTAGTCAAGTTCATATTGACATTTCATGCATTATCTCTTAATATGTAATCCATGATTCCTATACAAATAGGCTTTGCAATCCACTTCCTAATTTTCCAACAGTCATTAATGTTATGGCTTTGTTCTCCTCACAGAGTCTCCACATAGCTTCTGCACATGGAACTGTCTCAGCATGCAAATTCCTTGTTGTAGTATTCAAAAATACCTAAAATGACCTCAACCCACGAGTTAGCATCAACTTATAATTTCAGTTACTTACCCAATTGTACCTAAAGAATACATGCATGCATTCTTATTATACATTCGAACTACAAATTCAACACATGCATTTGTTATATTAAATTGTATTTACATTGTGCTTTTATGCACTCAACCTTATGCATTAGCATAATATGTGTGTCTACCATGGGCATGCTTTACAATTTCATATGTATATTTATTTGAAATCAATCTATCTCATGAGTGTTCACAATCATTTACATGAAATTCCCAAAGACGTAATTCATATTTCCTTCTATTCATAACATCAAAGCACTCTTACTCATTTTTCTCTTTCAACAATTTATACTAGCTCTTTCTAAGGAATGGGGTACAACCTCCTCAACCTAGTATTCAAAAAAAACAAATAGACTCTTCAAAACAGAGTCATCTATGTATCTATAGCATTATCCAATCCTAGAAAGTACAAATCTTGCCTCACGGTCCACTTATTCATGTAGACATATCATGTCTTTAAACATGTGTGTGTGTGTGCACATCACTTGCACAATTTTATATCATTCATATACATTTGTTTAATCTTAATATCATCCTTCCAATGAGAGCTTACAACCCTTCACATGACAAGTCTCATAGGCATATTCATAATTATGTTTCCCTCTTTACATGGAAACCACCAACAAGAGATCACTCTTTCCATCTGTTATAAAAACATCCCAAAAATCAAAATTTCAAATAGGTAATTACAATGTTACCCAAGGCAACAAGATACCAATTCCTATCTCTCTTCATACCTCAAATCAATTTTGGTCAATAGGTCTTTACTAAGGAAATCCTTCCCTAAATTCCCTCTCACTGTTACTTGAGCATATTAAGTCATACGTATATGGATATCTTTCCTTTCTGGATGTTATTTGATCTAGTGGTCTTCTCGGAATTCCCAAGAACTTCCTTTACTAGACTTTAGATTAGCATCTCATTAATTCTTTTACCTTATCTTCATAAGGTTATATGCAACATGTTAAGGTCCTAACCCGCACATAGGTAGATTAATGTATTCGGATGTAATAAAGGTCAATATTAATAAGACCTTTCAATAGAATAGAATAAGGCGGATGTAAGAAGACCTAATAGAAGCTTCCGCTTCTAGAAGGATCTT
>ML790894.1:380144-392944 GCA_009831015.1 Picea engelmannii | reverse complement strand
TTTCTGTTCAAGTGCTATTTCTGTTGCTATTTCGTATATCATTTCTATGTATTGTGAAGATTATGCTGGATATTTTACTGTTATTCTGTTATTTCTAGCATTTCATTCCTGTTCTGCATATTTTATATATCTGGTATCTTGCACAACAACACCATCAACATTTTATCCATGTTGATAACTTTCTTGCTGATATTAGGTCATCATCAACCAAAATGTCCCATTATCACACTATAATTTACAACCAACCACATGTTATTATAAGTCTACATGCATGTTATATACATGCTCAATCATTTCCATATGCATTACATCATATCCTTGTGCACTAAGCATTTTACCCATGCCTACATTGCAGATGTATTCCAGTTGTTTTCCTTTTTCATTTACATGCATATACATGCCTTTAGGTTAATAGACATATACATTTTCTGTAATACAACCATGATCTCATAAACTTTCTCATGTGTCCATATCACTTTACCTCCTTTATGAGGACTAGCAACATTCCAAAGGACTCATTTTTATTTTGCATAAATAGATTATCCTAGCAACATGTTTCAATCATTATAGGTCAAGTAAAATGACCTTACAAATTTCCATCAATCCTCTAAACATGAGTTATACATACAAGGCTTAGTCTTTTATTTAAGCAACAATTATAACTGCCAAGTTTCTATCAACCCATACATATTGACAACATTACAACAATCCAGTTCATTCATTCTATGGACTTATGCAGCCTTTTAATAGGATTCTACATTTTCGACCATTTACATTCATATTTTTACCATCAATGCCTATCAACATATTCCCACTCCTATAGGAGTAGTTATCCTTCCAACAAAGAAAACATATAATTCTTCTATTGTAAATCAGCAAGTAAATTTTCTGCTATAAGAGATCCCAAAACAAGATTTCAATTTGTAGTCTTTCTTCTCAAGGAACCTGTGCATTTACTAATTAAAATTTTAATGTAGAAAGACACTTTCCAACGAGACCATCTTAGCCTTGGTATATTAGTTGTGTGACTATTCTCTGGCCCATCCATGCCTAGTGTTTGAAACTCATCTCTGATACCACTTTGTAAGACACTCGACCCTTTAACCCCTCTTAGGTTGGTGGGATGTAGAAATTTTCTCTTCCTCAAAACTTAACTCGTTTCTTTGAATGGATCCCATAGATGAAATCTACTTGTTGAGAGATTTCCAACGATTGTAACCATGCTTAAAACCGAGTTTGGGATCAAAAGTTACAACCTTCTAAAATTTTTTAGCCTTCTTCCACCATCTCCACTTCATCGTCACATGGCACCATGTGGCTCCATGTCTGATCCAAAATGGATCCAGGAAGGCCTAAAATTTTTAGTTCTCAGAATCAGATGAAACCAACACCATTGTGTTGGGCTCGTCGCGCCGATTCCAACCATATATTTTTTTCCAAAAATGGACACCATATGTGAAAGTTATCGTGTTTTGATCGATTTCCCAAACATGCAAAAAAGTCAATTGGTCAAAGCCAACAATTAACAAGCCATACTGCTGACGTTAGCAGTAAGTCAACATGATGTGGTAGTGATGTCAGCATGGACACGTGGCATCACAAGGAGGTGACATGTGCCACTCATTTTTGGCATTTTCAAGCGTGATGTGGACCAGTAAAAAAGTTACACGTGGCATCGTACAGAGGTGACATGTGGCACTATACAGATGCAACACGTGGTTGTACAGATGTTGACATGTCCCAATGACAGTTTGACAGGTGGCAGTATGGATGATAGGTGGCAGTGACGTGGCACTGACTGAGCATATGATTGTACAGTACGACAGTGTGACATGGCGCCAGGTGGCATACTCCGAGCTTGACTCTTGTCGTACGACGTTGACTGGGCAGATGCATTGGCAGGTTGACGTGGTGGTCCACTGGGCAGTTGACTATGTTGGTGACTGGACTATACGGTCCAATCACAAGGTGACATGTGGCCCAATCAGAGGGGCCATGTGGCACCCCATATTTGGCCAATGTGGACCGGTTCAAAAATTTGTTTTGCCTCCGCGGGATTTGAGCTCGAGACCTCCGGGCATGCCAACGACCCCACCAAACTCACCAACCATTCGGGCTACACCATGGGACTTAAAAACCATCCAGGCAAACTTCATATTGTTGTGATATGGGCAGAAGTTTGGGGATAAAGCCCGGTCGGTGGGGGCTAGCCCGACTGACCAGGGGCCATAGTCCAAGAGTCAAGACTGAAGGTTTAGGATGAGGGGGGCCCAACACTTGGCCACATGGCCATGCATACGACCATCACAAAAGATTTAGACAAGGGCTTAATAGTTAGAGCCTAGCCATATGGAAGCTCTCATGTGACCTTGAGCCTGGAGTCTTAGGGGGTTGGCACACATATTTTCCCAATGTGGGTTTTTTTTAATATATTATATGATTTCATGTTGATTTTATTCTGTGTTAATGGGATTTTTGCCCATTATTGAGGATTTGGAGCCCTTTTTGAGGCTAGATCTTCGAGAAAAGTTGGGATTTGATTATCATCTCAAAACCTATAAAACCAAAGGTTCTTGTCAGCCTTTAGAGGTCCAGAAGCAGCAGAATGATGAGGAATTGTAAAGCTTAATCCATTTTAATGTAGGGAAGCCATTGAGGAAGCGAACTTTGGAGGCCATTTCCAGGAGCTACGCTCAACCTTTTTCAGTGTCGTCAATTGTGTTGGATTCTTTAGGTCGAGAAGAACACAACCAAACTAGTTTGTAATCCTTTTGAGATACTTCTGATGGAATATTTCAACATTGAAGATAAATAAGAAAGCCTCCTCCACTGAGACAAAGTCTTGGAGACGTAGGCAACCCTACCGAACTCTGTTAACAATATTGTTGTTATGGTTTGTTGTTCCTTATGTTTACTTTCTAATCTGCATTCTTTATGATGGTTTCAATATTCATTCATTAAGTCTCCTTCCTCATTTAAGTTTTTTGAATGGTAATTTAACACGTGCTTAAAACTCAACCAAGTCTTTTGAATATCATTTTCAGATCAAGAGGTATTAGAGCAGGTTGACAGTTGGTTGTTTGAGTTTGCATGATTACCAAAGAAAATATAAGTCGAGGTGAAGGAGAGATTGTAGAAGGGGATCCAGAGATTGGATCAAGAAAGAGGACTTCTCAAAGTGAGAAGATGGCATATGAAGAAGGAATGTCTCAGAATGAGATAGAGTTTCAAAATATATTTTTCACCATGTATGAGATGGTAAAGGTGTTATATGATGATTACTTGGAACGAAAGAGGCATTTTAAAGGGGAATCATCAAAACAGGACAAAAGTGAAGAGGGAGAGGATCCTCCTAAACCTCCTCCTTCACCTCCATCATCTTCTTCTTCTTCAAGTACAAGTGAAACTTATACCGCAAGAAAACATTCCCATAAACATAAGCATGATATGCCATTACTTAAGCTTGATGTGAAATTCGAATGTTCCATGTATGATGGTGAAGTCAATGCTGAGAGGATTGATAACCGGGCCAGACATATGGAAGTTTATTGCAGTGTGCAACAAATCAAAGATGAGGCAACCCAAATCAAAGTGGCATCACTTCGTCTTGCAAGCACAACACTCATCTGGTGGCATTGTAAGTTGAAACATGGTACTCAACAAGATGGTAATGTATTTCCATCATGGCAATATTTTGTTTTTTCACTTAGAAAGTAGTTTTATCCTTTGGGTTATAAGGAAAAGGATTTAATTGAATGTAAAAGTCTTAAACTAAGGACAAATGGTGAAAGAATACACAAATGAATTTTGTAAGATGGCATTAATGTTAAATATCCCATTACATACACAATAAACTCTTATGAAGTATAGGAGGTTTACCTGCACATATTTGTAACATTGTATTTATGTTTGGACCTACTACTCTTGATAAGCTTTATGTTCAAGAAATGTATATTGAAGCAGAGAAAACATGAGTTGGCGTATCAGGGGAATCGTCTTGAAGGAAAGAAGACAAAAGAAAGGGGAACGGAAAGAAAGCAAATTCAGTGACAATGAAGGAAGGGAGTATCTCTTGCAAGCATTGCAAGAAAGAAGGACATGATGATGACCATTGCCAGAAATTGCACCCATAGAAGAGACCAAAGTGGTTCAAAGAAAGGAAAGGGAGGCAAACAGTTGCAACATCAACACGACCAACATACTTGGGATATGATTCAGGTGATGAGACTAAAATCACAACAATTGGTTTGACAGGTAAAATTGGTGATGGTTCTGATTCAAGAAGTAAGTTGTTTCATCTAAGGGTCATAATGAAAATACTAAGATCAATACATTGATAGATAATGGAGCTCAATCTAACTTAATTTTAGAGGAAGTGGTTAAGAAATTGGGATTGATAACTAATTTACGTCATAAACCTTACTCAAATGGATAAGGAACAATCATAAATTGCACATAACAAAGAAATGCACTTTAAGGTTTGAAACTTCATCAAAGTTTGTGGATGAGGTAACATGTGATGTGGTGCCACTAAATGAATGTGGAATGGTCTTAGGTAGCCCTTATTTGAATGATCGCAAATAAATCTTCTATGGGGAACAAAATCAATATCACCTAACTAAAGAAGGCAATAAATATGTAGTACATGCTCATCACATAAAAACAAATCAATCTCTTCAAACAATGGAACAATTAAGGAAGACAACTTATGCAAGTAACACACCTGTAATTGTGCCAAGTAAAGCAATTGATTTTAACCATGTACATGAGATGGTTGTAGAATGGAAATTCAATCATAATTTTCTTCAAGATAAGTTAATGTCGTGCAAGCATATCAAACATATTGGCACATTTTTAGTCATATTTTTGATGCTATCACTGCTAATGTTTTCTACATGGATGGTAGTGGATTCAGTAAGATGTGAACAAGTTCAAGTATCTAACAAAATGATTTAAGTTGTCATGGTTATTATGAAAATGATTATGATGCGACAGGTGCACATGACAGAGTTTAAAGACAAAGGACAAGTGGGGTGGCCTATCCTGCACTTGATGATTGGTTAATACCTTTCTGGAGGACCAAAAGGTCTTAGTGGGGAGGCATGATCCAAAATGGATCCACGAAGGCCTAAAAATCAAAGTTCTCATAATCGGATGAAACCAGTGCCATTGCGTCGGGCTCATCACACCGATTTCGACCATATATTGTTTTCCAAAAATGGACACCGTATGCAAAAGTTATCGCGTTCTGATCGATTTCCCAAACAAGCAAAAAAGTCAATTGTTCAAAGTCAATAGTCAACAGGCCGTACTGTTGACGTCAGCATGATGTGGCAGTGATGTCAGCATAATGTCATGATGATGTCAGTAGGGACACGTGGTAGCATGAGGAGGTGACATGTGTCACTCATTTTTGGCATTTTCAAGCGTGATATGGACTAGTAAAAAAGTGACACATGGCACTATATGGAGGTGACATGTGGCACTATATGGACACAACACGTGGTTGTACGGACGCTGACATGGCCCAATGAGAATCTAACACATGGAAGTATGGATGACAGGTGGAAATGATGTGACGTTGACCGAGCAGTTGATTGTACAGTACGACAGAGTGACATGGAACTAAGTGGCAGGCTCCAGACTCGACACATGTCGTACGGTGATGACTAGGTAGATGCATTGGCAGGTTGATGTGGCAGTCCATTGGGCAGTTGACTGTGTTGGTGACTAGACTATACAGTCCAATCACAGGGTGACATGTGGCCCAATCAGAAGGTGCCATGTGGCACCCTGGATTTGGCCAATGTCAGCCAGTTCAAAATTTTGTTTTGCCTCCGCAGGATTTGAGCTGGAGACCTCCAGGCATGCCAATGACCCCACCAAATTCGCCAACCATTCGGTCTACACCATGGGACTTAAAAACCATCCGGGCAAACTTCGTTTTGTTGTGATGTGGGCAGAAGTTTGGGGATAAGCCTCAGTCGGCGGGGGCTAGCCCGATCGACTAGGGGCCATAGTCCAAGAGTCAAGACTAGAGGTTTAGGGCGCACGGGACCTAACACTTGGCCACATGGCCACATGGCCATGCATACGACCAACACAATAACTTAAGACCAGGGATTAACAATTAGCGCCCAACCCAAGGCCATATGGTAGCTCCCATGTGACCTGGAGCCTAGAGTCTTAGGGGGATGGCAAGCACATTTGCCCAATGTGGGTTTTTTTAACTATATTATATGATTTTATGTTGATGTTATCCTATGTTAATGGGATTTTTGCCCAGTATTGAGGATATGAAGCCCTTTTTGAGGCCAAAGCTTGGGGAAAAGTTGGGATTTGATTCTCAGCTCAAAACCTATAAAAATCAGAGGTTCTTGGAAGCCTTTAGAGGTTCAAAAGTAGCAGAATGATGAGGAATTGTAAAGCCTAAGCCATTTTTATGTAGGGAAGCCATATAGGAAGTGAACTTTGGAGGCCATTTCTGGGAGCTACGCTCAACCTTTTTCAGTGTCGTCGGTTGTGTTGGATTCTTGAGGTAGAGAAGAACACATCCAGACCATTTTGTAATCCTTTTGAGATACTTTTGATGTAATTTTGCAGCATTGAAAATAAATAATAAAGCCACCCCCACTGAGACAAAGGCCCAGAGACATAGGCAACCTTGCCAAACTCTGTTAAAAATCTTGTTGTTGTGGTTTGTTGTTCCTTATGGTTACTTTCTAATCTACATTCTTTATGATGGCTGCAATATTCTTTCATTAAGTCTCCTTCCTCATTTAAGTTTTTTGAATGGTAATTTAATATGTGCTTAAAACTCAACCAAGTCTTTTAAAGATAATTTTCGGATCAATGTCACTCATGCCACATGATGTGGCACTGATGTGTCAGAACACATCACCCTCTAGTGTGGCACACCTAACCAGGGGATGGTAGACATGTGGCATAGTTCGATGAAGAAATTTAAGGGTTGTTTCTATGCTTAACCGGGCACTGGGCCCCCATGGATTTCAACAACACTCACCACCCAAGTCTTCTGATGGTCGATATTTTGATGGTTCAGTCCCCGAGCCATACCCCAAACTGGTCACACACTCCCACTGGGTTCCTCAACTCACTAGACACTTCACCCACTGACATATACTCCCACCGGACATAGGGCTCATAGGGACCCTCGACCCTCCCACACTTGACATTACTTAACATTTTCGATATCTGATATTCTGAGGTATTGGCCCATTAGGGCACCGAGCCCCCAAGTTAAATCATACTCATTCCAACTTTGAGCGCCCGATCTGGTGTTCTAGCTGGCACCTCGGATAGGTGTTCCTATCATGACCTTCCAACTAGATTGACAAGTGGCACCCAAAAATCAATACAAAACTCTGTGATGAACACCAAATATCCTAGACATGTGGCACACCACATCTATGACACATGGAATAACGACGACATCACATGTCATCATCAAGCATAAGGTTTTTCCACTCGATACTAACACTTGTCCACTATATGTTGGCTTGATTACATCATCCGATGTCATTGGAACATGCTCTCCTCCACTCACAAACTAACAAGGGAACAAGGTTCATAACCCTTCCCAGAACCATGGCCTTTTAGGCATCGGTATATTGGGATTTCACGAAGGAAAACAAGCTTAGAAAATCTTCCGAGGATCCAGGGGTCTGGTACTCGAGGGTGTTGAATCCCTATTGAGCTTATATAAGGAATCGATGGCTGAGATATCTCAACACTTAGATCCGATGATTGGGGTTCAAGGGCATTGAATCAAAGGTCTTCATGCCCAATTGGGCCCACTCTCTCCCCGCACAATCAAATGCCACCAAGAATCAACCACCATGGCATTCTTCATCACCATAATGTCACTCATGCATGACTTAACCTTCTTAGTTCATATAGTTTACAAAGGAAAGGGAAGGTGGAACCAGGCACCAAGACACTAAGATTCCTTTGAAAGTCCTTGTAAGAAAATCCCTGGTAGTTTGGGGTCTAGTTACCCTCTCATGACAAGGATCAATGGTGGAGATCTGGTGATCCCTTGATCTCAATCCTAAGGTTTAAGGGTGCCCATTCAAGGGTTTTATGCTCGAAAATGGCCCATAGTCGACCTGTTGAAAAATCAAATGTTGAAATGTATCTCCCTCCAGGTACGTTGGCTGCCACACTGGTGTGATACATCACAATGACATCATCCTCTCTCTTGCTCTCTTCATTTATAAGCGATAAGGGCATGGAACTATGTTTTGGAACTCTACCCCATCGGGTATCGGGTATTTAACAAGGCCACCGGACCCAAGTCCTTTCAGTACTACGGGGATTCAGTAGCCTAATTAAAAGGGGATATTCCTCCAATTCCCAATCTATTCTACTACGATCGGACGACTATAGTTGAGCCTTCCTACCGATCCAATGACCATTGTTTCTCATTGATTAACATAGTGATTTCTAAGGTTTAAATATTTCCCTCATACTTAACATTCCCGCAATCCTCCTCTAGTCCTTTTTGTAGGGATATTTAACAGGGTTTCCATTGGCTTTTAACTCTTGTGCATAAGCAAAAAACCTTCTATCTAGTAACCCTAAATGAAGGCTTCATTATCCTGTAAACTTTCCATTTGAGGTTTGTCCCCATAGATGAAATAACCAATAATTAAAGCATATAAAATAAACTAAACATTTACATATCCAGACAGATCTCCTCATTTATCATTTGTTACAAGAGGCGATAGCCAACAAGGAATACAAGTAAGCAAAAGATGGCATCCATTTATGTCTAAGCCATTACATAAACATGATACAGTCCATCATCATTACCATACATCCAAGAGATGTTACAGGTGAAAGCGCTTATCTGTTCAATGATGAAATTAACCAGCCAACTGATTGTAGGTGATCACTTTTCCATACAACCACATGCTTTGTTTCTCAGTCACTTTGGTAGCATGCCACCCGCATGCAAGACCATGATACCACCAGGAAACTATCATAATCGACTCAACAAGTCATGAAATGGATCAAGAAGGTTACTCTTCTTCACTCCACTAGCAACAACAAAAGTTTCCTCTCTTTCCCACTGATTTCAGGACCTCCACAGGGTTTATTAGATTCCTTCCCAGCTAGATTTCCTTTGGACAAGGGAGTCTTTTCACAGATACATTGTCCCTCAGTGCTCTCCCCTTCCATTGTCAGTTTCTTTCCAACAAGCATCGAGCCCGTGACCCTCTTTTGCTCCAGTTTGGATTTTTGGGTCGTCTCTGCTCCAACATGATCATTCGTGTCATGGGTATACTTCCCAGTGATTATTTTTCTCAAGGCTGCACATTGGAACTCTTTCTGCGCATTATTTTTTCTATCCACTATCTCCCAGTGTCTACATATTTGTGTTCCTTTTCTTCTGCATGTTGCTTCTCTCGCAAGCGCGCATTTATTTGGATGCCTTTTCTTTAAAACCAAAACTCTCTTCTCCTGCATGCACCCGTGCATTATCTTTCTTCTCCTCCAATACTTCCCTTTCTTCTGTTATAAGAAATCAAGTGAATCCAAGAAACGAGGTGGTGGTAATCTTTGTCCATCCAACTCTCCATACCCATATTCATTAGGGGTGGATGGTTGTGCAACTATAAACCCCCTCTCATTAACTGATTTGCTTTAGCTAGAAGTTAGATGAATCATGGTTATTTTCCTCCACATCATTCATCAAGGTGGCTTGGTGTTTTTGCACATGAATCCCCTTTTCTTCCCCCTCACAAGTATCTTTCGTGGTATCATGGCCAATACGCATGCTCCATCCATTAGTCAGTTGTGCAACATTTTCCAATTAACAATAATACATTTACAACATTTATATGTCATGCCATGGAAATCATTAATCATGTTTAATTTCATATAATTAGAGGTTTAAAAATGGGGTGTTACACTTGGTTTATTAGAGGATACACACTTTTCTATACCAACAAACCCAGTAATAATAATCAAGGTTTATTCCATTCCTTACAGGTACCTACTTGGTCTCGAGAGAGCATCTCTATGGATTTTATGGGGGTTTGCTAAGAACCAAGTGAGGACATCACTATCTATGTGTGTTAGTGCATATATTTTGTGAGATGTGCATTCTCATGCTTGTAAAAATACCATCATGGGAAAATATGTAGTGATCATGTTCTTTGAAAGGGTTTGGGATACCAGGGAGCATTGTAACACCCCTCCCGAGTACTACCTATTTTGCATATTATGACATCTCATTTATGATTAGATTTATATGCATTTTTGCAACGATTATATGCACTGATTAGATTTTTAATGGAACAATATGATTAATGTAGATGAAATTGTTATTTCCTCAATTTAGGACTCATACTAACTAGGGTTAGATGTCAAGAGCATCTCAAAGAGCATGATAAAGAATTTATGCTATGTGAATACTAACATTGATTATAGGAGTATAGTTCTTGGGACCCGCACTAACTTAAGTCAGACTTTGGGAGTAGATCGAAAGATTATTGATATTATTGTGTATTCACACCTAAGGGAAGGAATTCAACTTAATGTGGATGACCTGACTGAGATGTTTTTAGTTCCTTGTGAGGTACAAAAGGTAATTAAACTTTGGATTGGGAAATAGTATGCTACTAATAAGTGATCAGGGTTTGTAAGCCAAAGTAGGTAGGATAAGAATAGTAAGTGACTATCACATGACTTGTGCAAGTTTACCTTAACCTTAATTTTTCCCTAAACCTATTTGTGATATTTAATTACCATTTTGTGGGGGGTTAGCTAGATTAGGCTAGGATACTAGTTGGGAGAGAGAGATGGTTTTCCCTGCTATGCTAGGGTGAAAAGGAAGGAAATTGTTGCAATAGAGAGTCCCATTTTTCTATGCAAGCAAGCTTGTATGTTCTTGGAAAAAGTTGTGGTTTGTTCACCTAATTGTGATAGTCTAAAGACTATTCAATGACTTTTCTTGAGTGGGTAGACAAGGTTGAATGTACTTGATCTTGTGGGAGGTACGTTGCCCATTGTTCCTAACTTGTTATTGAGAGCTCCATTGTTCGAGGTGTTGAGATACTGTGGCTAGAGTGGGTATAGTTCTTTTCACACTAGGGACTTGCTGGGAGGTGTGTCTTATGCCAAAGACCTCTCCACCTAGTACACTATGGTTAGTTGGAAACTATATTGTTATTGTTTTATGAATATGTGACTACTTTATTGGTTGGATTAACCTTTAAGTGAGTGTTCCTAGTTAATATTTCCCATTGAGATGAGGCCCTGTATGGGGGCATCACAAGAGTAGCCTGATGTTGCATTCATTGGGAGGAATGACTCTCTTAAAGTGTGTTTAGTAGATGGGGTTAGGTGTATCAGAGTCCACTAAAGGTTTGTTGCCCATTATTTCTAGCTCGCTATTAAGAGTTCTACTGTTGGAGGTGTTGTAGAATCATGGCTAGAGTGGGTATAGTTTTTTTCACATCGAGATGTTGCAGGGAGGTGTTTCTTGTGCCAAAGACCTCTCCACCTTACAATGGACTATGGTCAATTGGAAACTATTCTAACCTTGTGACTACTTTGTTGGTTGGTCAACCTTTAGGTGATTGTGCTTAGTTGATATTCCCTGTTGCGTTGAGGCCCTGTACGAGGTGCATCACCACAGTTCTTGGTGTTATGTTGGATAGAAGGAAAATACACCCTTAGAGTGTGTTTCCCCAATTAATGATGCTTGGTATCAAAGACTGGTTTGCACACGTGGGTTGGACATCACTAAGGCCCTGCACGGGTGGCATCACTAGAGTTCTCAGTGCTATGTTGGTTCGGAGGAAAAGACACCCTTAGAGTGTGTTTCCCCAATTGTTGTTGCTTGGTATCAAAGATTGGTTTGCACGAATGGGTTGGACATCGCAAGAGTGTTGGGAACATATAAGTCACTCGTTAATCATTAATTATTTTCTTTGTCTAATGGTTTCTTTATTATAAAATTTTAACTATAATAGAGCATGTTGTTTGATATTTGTTTAGTTCATTAGTGTTGCTTTTTGTGAGTGAGGTTTCAAAACAACAACCCACCCATTGTGTGCATGTTGAGTTTGGTTGGAGTGGATCCACAACACCATGCAATCCAATGCATCTTTGATCACCTTGCCAAGCAAAAATATACCAAGAATGACTTGACAATGATGTTGACCCTTTAACAATTCAAACTCTTAGTGGTATTTCCAAATTAGTTTCAACCTCCTCAAGTTTTCCAATCAAAGAAGAGGTCACAAATTACCTAAGCCCAACTGAGGCAAGATGTAAGTAACCCTCAGTTAGAGGCAGTTCCCTATAACCTAAGCCTTCAACCTAAGTGGAAGAGATCATAGTGCATTGTAACTCCTTAATAATTGTCAAGTAAGACTACCCCTAACCCCTTAATCCATCAATGAAGCAAGTGTCAAGCCCTAGTTCTTCGCTTAGAACAAATTCTAATTTGAAGCCATGGTATAGAGGAGTGTTTGAAAGATGGTTATGAGTGTCAACAATTCTATTCACAAATGTGGAGTTGGAATTAAAATGGTTTGCAACCCTTTCTCTGTTATGTTTGTTTGTATGTGTTTGTGTAAAACGTTGAATTTAATCCTTGCAACCCTATTCTTGCACATATATATGTTTCCAATAGGGCATGTTTAATGGTATTATAACATGATTTTGATTTGGATTTGTTTTAGATAATTATTTAATTAATGCGACAATATAACACGATTTAGTTTTTGTTTATGTAAATGTTTTTTTTTTTTTTTTTTTTATAA
>ML790894.1:316258-352967 GCA_009831015.1 Picea engelmannii | reverse complement strand
AAATCATTTATGTCCCTACGCATTTCTTCACCTTCATCAAGAGTCCAAGTAGGATTGTCTGGAGGCTTATTTGGTGTAGAAGTTCCCTTTTTGGGTGGCATGTTGGCCAAGTATCATTTTTGAACCTTGATTTTGAGGTGGTTATGCTAGACAATATTTCTTCTGTTGTATCTCCCAAGTTTCTGCCCTTCTGGGTATAAAGATTTATTTTATGTAGTTATCTGATATTTATTCTCTACAATGCTATAGGTCTGATCAAAATTGGATGTGCCAAGTGGAATTTATGGTAACTTCCCCACAACTTACCGATTTTTTTCCTTTCTAGGAGATCTCACTTGTATAGTGTGCCCCGCACAAAATAATTGATATAAAATTCTGAAACTTGTACAAGAAATACTACAGACTGTCCATGATCCAATGAAACTAGTCCCACTTAATTTGGATACTCTAGGGAGAAGTTATGATTGTTTTACCTGGAACACCTTCTTGATACTAGTCAACATGACTAGTCAGATACCCTATCTTACACAGGGTGTATATACAGATTTAAGATGACCTAGAAGCTGAAATTTTTACCCTAGATACCTTACTAATTTCTATGAATAGCCTCCAGAGTTCAGGGTCTGAAACGTTACAGAAATTTTTTTATAGCGAAAATTCCGCAATGACTCAGTTCAGGATGATTCTAGAACCCTATCTTTTACAGGTTGTATCTCTGAAAGTATAATGCCTCTGGATCTGAAATTTTAACCCAACGTACCTTGATCCATCTACTAAATATCCTCCAAGCCGTTCCTTCTGAAACATTGTAGAAAAAAATTTATAGCAAAAATTCCAAGGTGTCTCAGATGTAGCAAAAAAACCCCAAGACCTTGAGCTCTTATACCATATGTTAAGAACCAAATATCAATATAGCATAGAAAAACCTCAGAAAAAGTATTCAATGCCTTGAAAAAGAGATAATTTTAGATAATAAGCCTCTTCGAGGGGGCAACCTCCTTTTACCCCACTTAAATGTTCAAGTACAAGATGATTCCAAATGAAAATGTTTCCTTGGTATATATAGGAGACTAGGAGGTATAAATTTTACAACTAATGGAATAAAGCCGACATAAATAAAATAACATTACTAATGTAATATGCCCCAATTAAGGGGTAATGAGCCAATATTAGGGCTTAATATAAAATTAAAGACTAGTCAAACACTAGTTATCACATTTCCCAATTTGTAGAATCCCTTCGAAGTGGAGACATATGGAAGCAAATATGTTATGGTAATAGTCTTGATGCAAGGTGCTAAGAGAATATGCTATCATTTTGAATGGTTTCATGGGGTAGTCTTGAACTAACCAACATATGATAAATAGATCTGTGATCTAGTGTAAGTTGTTAAGATATTGACTATCTAATGGGAAAGGAGACCATCATCCACACCAATCACCAACAGTTGCAATATTCATAAGCCTAGAGTAAGCTTTAACAAGCAAGAAACTACAAGTGGATGGAATTTTAGCAACAATTTCATCAATTTATCATCAAGAATAAGAAGAGAAATAATAATAAGTTTGCATACATGCTTTCAAGGGAACATACACCCAAGATCATAGCTTTGGGTATTCTTACACACATTGAGCCTTTCACCCATGATGCATAGAAAGAGGAATACTCAAAAGATGATGACTTCAAGGAGTATTATAAAAGTTACAAGGGAAAATTTATGAAGGAGAAGGTTATAGGAAGTTTGACTACCATATCAATCATTGGTTGTTCAACTTGAAGCTAAGCTTTGTGAGCTTAGAGGAGAAAAATTGCAACTTATTAGAGAAGTTCGCACCTTCGAAGTTGCATGGCATTTTGGTGTTGGGAATATAGTCGCCAACTTGTAGAGGTATGTGAACATGCCCAAAATGAAAGAAGATGTTGCTTGGTGTAACACACTCAACCCCCTAACCCCTCTTAGGCTGGTGGGATGTACAAATTTCTTCTTCCTCAAAACTTAACTCCTTTCTCTGAATGGAGTCCATACCTGGAATCTAGTCATTGAGATATTTCCAACAACTGTAACCATGCTCAAAATTGAGCTCAGGATCAAAAGTTACGGCCTCCTAAAGTTTTATGGCCTTCTTCACCATCTCCACCTCATCACCACGTGGCTCCACGTCACTCGTGCCACTTGACATGGCACTGATGTGTAAGAACACATTACCCTCTAGTGCAACACACCCAGCTAGGGGATGGAAAACACCTAGTATAGTTCAACGAAAAAATTTAAGGGTGGTTTCTATGCTTAACTGGGCATCAGAACCCCACAGATTCCAACATCACTCAACACCCAAGTATTCCAGTGGTCAATATTCTAATGGTCCAATCCCCAGGCCATACCCCGACCGGGTCACACACTCCCACTGGGTTCCTCAACTCACTAGGTGCTTCACCCATTGGCAATTAATCCCATCAGGTGCCACACTCCATTGACATATAATCCCACCAGACATCGAGCTCATCGAGACCCTCAAACCTCCCGCACTTGACACTACTTAACATTTCCAATATCCGATATTCCAAGGTATTGGCCCACCAGAGCACTGGGCCCCTAGGTTAACTCATACTCATTCCAACTCTGAGTGCACGATATGGTGGTCTAGTTGGCACCTCGAACATGTGGCCCTGTCATGACCTACCACCTGGATTGACACATGGCACCCACGACTCGATATAGAACTCTATGCTAGACACCAAATATCCTAGATATGTGGCACATCACCTTTATGACACATGGACTAACAATGTCATCATTGAGTGTAAGGTTTCTCCACTTGGTATTGACACTTGTCCACTGTGTTTTGGCTTGAATACGTCATATGACATCATTAGCATGTGCTCTCCTCTGCTCACAAACCAACAAGGGAACAAGGGTTGAAACCCTTCCCGAAACCATGCCCCATCGAGCATTGGGATATCGAGATTTCACGAAGTAAAATAGGCTTGGAAAATCTTCCAGGGATTTGATACCCCGAGGCATTGACTCCCTCATAATATTATCTAAGGAATCGATGGTTGATATCTCTCAACAATTAGATCTGACGACTGGGGTTTAAGGGTGTTGAATCAAATCTCTTCGTGCCCAACTGAGCCCACTCTCACCCTACACAATCAAATGTCAACAAGCATCAACCACTGTGACACTCTTCGTCACCATGATGTCACTCACACGTGACTTAACCTCCTCGACTCATAAAGTTTAAAAAAGAAAGGGAAGGTGGAACCCTTCCCTAGAACCCTGACCCACTAGGTATCGGGACATCAAGCTTCCTTTGAAATTCCTCTCAAGCAAATCCCTAATAGTTTGATGTTCGATTACCCTCTCACGACAAGAATCAAGAATGGAGATATGGCGATCCCCTAGTCACACGACTAAGGTTTAAGGGCACTCATTCAAGGGTTTTATGCCCAATAGGGGCCCACACTCGACCTATCGACAAATCAAATGTGACACATATCTCCCTCTGGGCACGCTGGCTGCCATGCTGGTGCAATATGTCACAATGGCATCGTCCTCTCTCTTTCTCTCTTCATTTATAAGTGATAATGGCATGGAACTATGTGTTGTAACTCTACCCCACCGGGTATTAGGTATTTAACAAGGCCACTCGATGCAAATCCTTCCGGTACTCTGTGGATCTGATAGCCCAATTAACTAGGGATTTTCCTCTGGTTCCCAATCTATTCGACTATGATTGGATGATCGTTGTTGAGCCTTCCTACTAATCCAATGAAAATTGTTTCTCACTGATTAACATAGTGATTTCCAAGGTTAAAAGACTGCCACTAGACTTAGCATTCCCGCAATCCTTCTCTGGTCCTTTATGTAGGCATTTTTAACATGGTTTCCATAGGTTTTTAACTCTTATGCTTAAGCAAGAAACCTTCTATCTAGAACCCCCAAACGAAGATTTCGATATCCTGTAAACTTTCCATTTGAGGTTTGTCCCCATAGATGAAATAATGAATAATTAAAGCATAGAAAATAAACTAAGTATTTGCATATCCAAGAAGATCTCCTCATTTATCATTTGTCACAAAGAGGCGATAGCCAATAAGGAATACAAGAAAGAAGAAGATGGCATCCATTCATGTCTAAGACATTACATAAACATGATATCGTCCATAATCATTATCGTACATCCAAGACATATAACAAGTGAAAGCACTTATCTATTCAATGATAAAATTAACCAACCAACTTATTGTGGGTGAGCATTTTTCCACCCAACCATAGGCTCTGCTGCTCAGTAAATTTGAAAGCATGCCACCCCCGTGCCAGGCCATAATACCACCAAGGGACTCTCACAATTGACTCAACAACTCATGAAATGGATCAGGAAGTTTACCCTCCTTCACACCACTGGAAAAAAACAAAAGTTTCCCCTCTTTCCCACTAAGCTCAAGATCTCCACGAGGTTTATTAGATGCCTTCTCAGCTTGATTTCCTCTGCACAAGGGATTCCTTTCACAACTACACTATCCCTCAACACCCTCCCCTTCTAGTGTCAGTTTCTTTCCAGCAAGCATCAAACATATGGCCCTCTTTCGCTCTAGTCTAGATTTTGGGTCTTCTCTGCTCCAACATGACCATTCATGTCTTGGGCACACTTCTTGGTTCTTCTTTTTCTCAAAGCTATGCACTGGAACTCTTCATGCCCATCCCTGTTGTTTTCGATTGTTTCGTCGTGTCTGCACAATAATGTTCCTTTGCTTCTACGTGTTGCTTCTCTTGCAAGCACCCATTTCTTTGCATGTCTTTTCTCTAAAACCATAACTCTCTTCTCCTGCACACACCCATGAATTCTCTTGCTTCTCTTCCAATATTCCCTTTCTTCTGTCAGAAGAAATTGGGTCCATCTATTAAATGTGGTGGTTCTACTCTATGTCCATCAATCTCTCTATACTTGTATTCATTGGGGGTGGTTGCTTGTTCAACAACCAACCCCCTCTCATTAACTGATTTGCTTCAGTTGCAAGTTATAGGAGTCATGGCTATTTTCCTCCACATCATTCATCAAGGTGGCTTGGGATATTTTGCACATGAATCCCCTTTTCTGCCCCCTCACTAGTCCCTCTTGTGGTATCATGGCTAGTATGTGTGCTCCACCCATTAGTCAGTCGTGTGACATTTTTCAATTAACAATAATACATTTACAATGTTTATATGTCATGGCATGGAAATCATTAGTCATGATTAATTTTATATAAACAAGGGTTTAAGAATGGGGTGTTACATTCCCCTCCCCCTTCAAAAGGAACACTGTCCTCAGTGTTTTTTGCTTCTCAACAACACCTGCCATGCCTTCATATTTCAACCACTTCAACAATGTCTTCCTCTCCTTGGTCTAGTCCTCTCTTAGACTCTGACATTTCAACACATGGCTACATCAAATATCAAACAACATGCATATTAAAACAATTTCATGCATACATATTTCATTGTTGTTCATAATTCAAGAGGGAATATACATATCAACACAATACTTATCTGTGCAATTCATGGATCTGCATCCATATGGTTGTCACATCTACTTGGCTTATTGTTTTCCTTGACATACTCATTGTGCTCATGATCCTAGCTAGCATGTAACTTGCATTATTCAAGTCTCCCCTTCCTTGCAGTCACTCACCCTCCAGGCTCATGTATCCCCTTCTCTATTACATAGTTCCTCAGGTGATCCATCATTTGCCAAGACTTCCTCACACAAGAATAGTATAAAGACTTATAGAGTCTTACATCCAAGACATCCCTCTATGATGCAGCCTCCCTACTCTCTCGTAGGGATGCACGACCTCCAAGTCTTGGATCTATGATTCTAGAGTCGAGTGACTCTTTGAAACCTTAATGGTTTCCTTCTGTGACTAAACACAAGCCCTTTCGACTTCTTGTTGCAGGTTTTAATGGCACCCACAACCCTCCCTTTCACTCTCCTATGAAATCTCAGAGTGTCAAGCGTTAGCTTATTTTTTCTGATAATCCCCCTCTTGATGTGACCTTGGCAATGACCACATGATTGCGGGCGCGGCTACAAGCGGTTTGAAGTCAAACTACTTTTGGGCCCGCAATCCTCCTCAAGCCTCCATGTGTCCTCCTGACGAAACCAAAGTTTGGATTGCGGCCCGCCCTCGATATTTTAAACTCCACGCAACTCTTGTTCCCGCAATGCTATGGGATCGTCAATCTCGTGATCTTGACGATAATGTCTGAATCGACGGTTCAGATCTGCACCTTTCGAATCTAAGGACTAGATCTGCCCCTCCTTCAATCAACGATTGTGATCTCCTTTGCAACTCTGGACTTCGGGGTTTTGAAATCTCAAACCCAACTTTGTTCCATACTCAAATCTTCAGGAACTCATGATCTACTGACACTTGTCCTGCTCTATCAACGGTTCTGCTCCCACTTCGGATGTTTGACCTTTCAACTTAGATCAATGGTCCTGCGACCCTTTTATTGATCGACGGTTGATATCTCGTTCGGGTCTCCGGACTTTTGAGATCTCAAATATCAAACTTATTTTTCCCAATGGTTTTTACTCGGAGTCTGTAATCCACTGACATGTGTCATCTTGATCTAACGATCGAGGATTTCTTTGGGTTTTTACTCGGAGCTCATAGATGTGCACCACATCTCCTTCAAATCCAACGGCTATGAACCACTTTGGGACCTTACCTGGAGTTCATGGATTCACGCCACGTCTCCCTTAGATCTCACGACCCATATTTTACTTCGGGTCTTTTCACTTCAGCAATCTCAGATCTCAAAATGAAAACTCACTTCAACTTTCCCGAAGCTCATGATCTGTTGACAAGTGTCCACTTATAGATCGACGGCTCTTGGCCCTTCGACTCTTTCGGCTTCGGGTGTTTCAACACTTTGACCTTCACCTTCCTATGGATTTTTCGACCTGTCGACACGTGTCCTCATGGATCCAATGGTCTAGATTCACTCTGGCCCTTCAGCTCTCCACGCTTCGGAAATATCAAAGTTAAAACTCGCCTCCTCCCGGACTCATGGTATCTGACGGCTCAGATTTACTTGGGTGATCTGGCGCATGGAGTTTACCCCAGACAATCTGATGGTTTAGATCTGTTCCCACTGATCGAGTGGGTGAGATTCTATTTCGGATCTCCAGCTCTTCGAGCTCTAGAAATTTCAGTTCTCAACTCTTGTGAGTTTTCTCTCTCCTCTGTGTGTGAAGAACTAAGGCTCATGCACTTCACTCTAATCAAACGATTGTTGGTATTTTGCACAGTGATCCAATGGCCACTGTCGCTCCTCCTCCTAAGCTTTTGAGTTCTCCCGACTTGGAATATTTCTCTGTCTTCAAAGGTTTGGAACCTTTAATCCTCCTTACGAGTCCGACTATCGGCTCTCTCTGACACGTTATGAAAATTTCTATCCCTTCTGAGCTTCATCCTTAAAATGATTTTGATTCCCCACGTACACCTTGCATTCTCAGGATTTCGATAACTTAGATCGAAGGATTTCTTGAAAATAAATTCTTCTTGCCCACCTGACGTTACTTTGGTTTGGGTTCTTCGATGCTTGGTTGTTTAACCATGCATGCACACCTTGCACCTGGTCTAAGTTTCCTTTGTTCTATATGAACTTCTCTGAGTCACTTCGAGACTTAGTCGATGCACTCCTTGCGTTCAATATGCACACCTTGCATATGAGTGTCAGAAGAGAAACAATTGAAACTCATATAGTTTCGTCACGATCTCATACAATCAATCTCTTGAACAATCATACATGAACGAACTGAAATAAATCACATACAAAAAATATAACATTCATTCATCCATACATCAAATGAACAGAGTCCAAGGATTTGGGAGAATTCTGTCTGTTCTATTCATTCATGAAAACAAATTACATAGTGTTTCTTCTACTCTACTCTATTCTACTAATCCCTCTGATCTCTTACAATACTCATACATTCTGATCTATTACGATGCAACAATAAACTATCTAAGGATCAGCTCCACGAGTTCTCTCATCCTGTCTACAACCTATCCTATCAAACTCTTAGAGGTTACCTACTCTGTCTTATTACAATAACTAACAGTTATTTCCAGATAAGAGTCAACACTCAATATCTGCAATCCATTATAGTCCTTCATGACTTTACAAACAAGTTACATTTTTAAAATGTTGTTTACTAAATATCTCAATAACACGATTTAATTTCGAGTTAATTTCTGATTTGAAACTCTGTCATTGCTTAGATGTTGCTCCTTTGCCTCCATGCTTATGTTTTGACTTTGAAGGCGATGCTCCTGCATCATACTCCTCTGGTTAAAATTTTCATGGAATCCTATCCATGAGCTCCTGCACTGTCTTTTCATGCTTCAAAATATCAGGTTCTGTAACCCAACTTGCATCTTCCATTGGATGATCTTTCCACTTCACTAAGTATTTAGGATATGCCTTTCTTTTGGTCTTCTTTCCATCTCGTTGTTCAATGATTTTCTCCATGTGAAGTTTTTCTTCTGTGGGCAATTGGTTTTCCCACTAAACTTCTTTCTGATCATATATTTCTCCTGCGTCATCTCTCCTGTAAGGATACATGTCTACAACATTGAATATCGACTATATCCCAACATTGTCTGGCAACTCAATTTCATAAGCATTGGCTGCGAATTTTCTGAGAATCCTGCATGGTTTTATCTTCTTCATCTTCAACTTGTTATACGTTCCCCTTGGAAACCTTTCTTTTCTCAAATGAGATAAAACTTCATCTCCAACTTCGAATTGAACTTCTCTCCTCTTTTGATCAACTCTGCTCTTGTATTTCTGGCTGTTGTTCTGTAGTTGTTCTCTGACTCTGTCATGGAGTTTCTGCATCTCTACTACAAAATCCTCTGCTCCAGCACTTCTGAAGTCATCTTGATTCAGATCTCTCAACTCTATAATCCCCCTTGGTTGTATACTATACACAATTTCAAATGGAATTTTCCCTATTCTCCTGTTCACTGAATTGTTGAATGCAAATTCTGCTTGTGCCAGAATTTGATCCCATTAACGACCTTGCTCAGTGACTAAAATTATTAACAAGTTTCCTAGAATCCTGTTTACTACTTCAATTTGTCCATTTGTCCGAGGGTGATATGTTGAACTAAAGGATAAGTTTGTCCCCAACCTTTTCCATAGAGTCCTCCAAAAGTGTCCTACAAATTTGGTGTCCCTGTCTTAGACTATGCTCCTCGACAATCCATGTAGTCTCACTACTCTGAAAAACAAATTAGCTATGTGTGTAGCATAGTTTGTCTTCTAGCATGGTATGAAATGTGCCATTTTTGAAAATCTGTCCACCACAAAAAATATGGAATCACTCCTTTTTTGAGTTCTAGGCAATCCCAAAACAAAATCCATACTGATTGCATCCCACAACCTTTCTGGAATTGGTAATGGATGATACAAACCAATGTTCTGTTGTCTTCCTTTTACATATTGACAAATTCTGCATTTGTTCACAAGCTTTTTCATCTTTGCTCTCATGCTCGACCAATAGTATGAATTACTCAGCTGTGAAAATGTCTTATTGTGACTAACATGTCCAACTAAACCTCCATTGTTTTTCTCCTTCAACAAATTATCTCTCATTGAGAATTTTGGTATGCAAAATTGGCTTCCCTTGAACAATAATCCATCCTGGATCAAATATTCAGTCAACGGGCGTCTGTCTCCCAATAAAGGATTCTTGCATGTCTCATAATCTTCCTTAAAATCTGTATATTCTCGGTACATCTCCTTGAGGTGTTCAAACCCTAAGGTCTCCACTTGGAATTATTGTACAATCAAATTCCTCTTGCTCAAAGCATCTGCAACTTTGTTAACAGTTCCAACAATGTGCTTAATAACAAAAGTAAGATTTTGCATAAATTCTACCCATTTTGCATGTTTTTGTTTCAACTTTTCTTGCCTAGTAATAAATTGCAAAGCTTGATTATCACTGTACAAGACAAATTCTTTAGGAATTAGATAGTGTCTCCACTTCTTCAAATCTTGAATCACTGCATAAAATTCTTTGTCATATGTGGAATAATTCTTCTTGACGTCATTTAGTTTCTCACTTAAATAAGCAATTGGCCTATTGTACTGACTCAAGACTGCGCCAATAGCTAATCCACTTGCATCACATCTCACTTGAAATGTTTTTCCAAAATATGGTAAGACTAGAATTGGTTGTTCTGTGATTTTCTCTTTCAACACTTTGAAACTCTTTTCAGCTTCCTCTGTCCATTTAAAAGACTTGTGTTTCTTCTTCACAGTGTCGAGCATGGGTGCACATATACCACTGAAATTTCTGATAAACTTTCTATAAAATCTTGATAACCCATGAAAACTTCTTACCTCAAATATGTTGCTTGGTGATGGCCATTCTTTGATTGCTCTTACCTTTTCCAAATCCATCTTCAATTCATTTGAAGAGATCACGAAACCCAAATATATGAGTTCCTTCTTCATAAAAGAAATTTTCTTCAGATTTATCAACAACTTCTCTTGCTGCGACTTTTCCATCACAGATGTCAAATGTCTTAAGTGTTCTCCCTTTGTCTTACTGAAGATTAGTATGCCATCCAGATATACTATGAAAAATTTCCCTATGAATTCTTTCAACACTTCATTCATCAATCTCAAAAACTTTCTTGGTGCATTTGTCAACCCAAATGGCATGACCAACCATTCAAACAATCCTTCATTTGTCTTGAATGTTGTTTTCCATTCATCTCCCTCTCTCATTCTTATTTGATGATATCCACTCTTCAAGTCTATCTTGGAAAAATAGCTCGCTCCACTCAAACAATACATCAAATCATCCATCCTCGGTAAAGGAAATCTATACCTAATGGTTATCTTGTTGATGGCTCAAGAATCTGTACACATTCTCCATCCTCCATCCTTCTTTGGACTTAACACAGTTGGTACTTCACATGGGCTTAGGCTTTCCCTGACTAAACCTTTATCCAACAACTCTTGGACTTGATTTTTGGCTTCCTCATTCTCTCTAGGTGTCAACCTATAAGCTACTTTGTTTGGTAAACTAGCTCCTGGAATAAGGTCAATATGATGGCTTATACTCCTGATGGGTGGCAATGAGTGAGGTAACTCATCCATTACTATGTCATCAAAGTTTTCTAATAGTTCCTGGATTTCTATAGGAAAATATTCCACGTAAGTACTTGTAAGGACAACTCTAGGCTTCCTCACTACGACAAACTACATTTCTTTTTCCTTCTTGACTTATTTCAAGAGTTCCTTCCCACTCATGAGAAGTATACTTGAACTAGCTTCCCTATTTTGATCTTTGTCTTCTATTGGTAACAACATATGTGTCCTACCATTCTTTTCTAGGGTATTAGTATTATTTATTTCATCATGAATAAGATTTCTTTCAAACTGCCATGGTCTCCCCAATAAAATATGACAGACATCCATAGGAATTACATCACATAATATTTCATCCCTATAACCTCCTATTTTAAATTCAACTTGGCATTGTTGACTTACCATTACTTGATGTTCTTTCTACAACCATGATACCTTGTATGGGTTTGGATGTGCAGTTGTATTTAGCTCCAGTTTCTCCACCATCTCTGTGGATACTAAATTGTCAGTGCTCCCACTATCTATGATCACCTTGCAAACTCTATCTTTCGTCTTGCAAGAAATTCTAAAGAGACTTGTTCGCTTAACTGGTTCCTCCATCTCCTTCTCTGGTTTAATAAGAATCTTCCTCATCATGCAGTTCTTTCCTCCTTCTGCCACTTCTGCTTCCACATGCTTCTATGCTTCAAAAACATGTGCTTCACCTCCTCCTTCGTTCTTTCTCTCGGGACATTCCCAAGACTTGTGCCCTTTCTTTCCATAGGTATAACATCTAACTACACCTCCTCTGGCTCTTCCTCTTCCTCTTCCTCTGGAAAACTAAATTCTCCCACCATGTTGTCCTTCCTTAGAACTTCCACCTTTCTCATGGTGACTATATTGTTTGTCATCTTCATTCTTCTTCTTCTGGAACTTCTCTCTGGTAGTTCCCTTGCCTCTGCTTGAGTTTCCTCCTCTGCTTCGTTGGCTTTGTTTCCTGGCCAATTTCTCTTCAACTTTCAAGGCTGCTTGATAAGCATCCTCGACTGTACTAACCGAAATCATGTTGATCTCCTCTTGGATTTCATATCTTATCCCATTGATATATCTGGTTGTCTTTTCATCCTCATTTTCTTTCTGTCCAGACTTGATGTTCAGTATGTAAAATTATTCAGTGTACTCCTTCACTGATAAGATTTTCTGTCTCAAGTTTTGCAATCTCCTAGATAGATTGATTTGATAGTCCTTTGGGATAAATTTTTCCTTCAGATTAGCTACCATCCTATCCCAGTTTTTAATTTTCTTCTTACCATTGCTCCTACGTTCGGCTTGCATTTCATCCCACCATAGCGTTGTATGACATTTCAGTCTTGTCACTGAATGCTTCACTATCTTATCTTCTTCAATATCTTCGTAATCGAAGTATTTTTCCATAACACGTACCCAATCTAACAATTCTTCAACTTCTAAATTTCCTTCATACATTGGTACCTCTATCCTTGCACTGGCTCCTATTTTTTAAACATCTTTTATTAAGCAATCTTGTGCAACATCCTCTGATACATTTTCTTCGACCTATATATCTTCGCTCTCAGCTTCACTGATATATCCAGCGTCTGGTGCCCTTCTCTGCACTGTTTCCATGGCATCCAATCTCATTCAGAGTTACCTCATTTCTTCTTCCATTTCTGCATTCGCTCTACGCCTTCTGGGTGGCATGATTTCACTGCGTCACCTACAAACAGGAATCAAATTCTTGATACCACAAATGATATCAATTTACCTCCTTTCTCCTTTGCTTGTTGTCTGCAAACAAACTCAATATTAGCTTTGATACCACTTGATGCAGCCCCCCTACTCTCCCGTAGGGATGCATGACCTCCTGGTCTTGGATCTCTGATTCTAGAGTCGAGTGACTCTTTGAAACCTTAATGGTTTCCTTCTGTGACTAAACACGGGCCCTTTCAGCTTCTTGTTGCAGGTTTTAATGGCACCCGCAACCCTCCCTTTCGCTCTCCTGCAGAAGCTTAGAGTGGTGGGCATTAGCTCCTTTTCTCTGATAAGCCCCCTCTTGATGTGACCTCGGCGATGACCACGTGATTTCATGCACAACTACAAGCGGTTTGAAGTCAAACTACTTTTGGGCCCACAATCCTCCTCAAGCCTCCACGTGTCCTCCTGACGAAACCATGGTTTGGGTTGCGGCCCGCCCTCGATATTTTAAACTTCACGCAACTCCTGTTCTCACAATTCTATAAGATCGTCGATCTCGTGAGCTTGACGATAGCATATGAATCGACGATTCAGATCTATGCCTTTCGAATCTACGAACTAGTTCTTCCCCTCCTTCAATCAACGACTGCGATCTCCTTCACAACTCCGGAATTCGGGGTTTTGAAATCTCAAACCCAACTTTCTTTCGTACTCAAATCTTCTAGAACTCACGATCTACTGACACCTGTCCTGCTCGATCAACGGTTCTTCTCCCACTTCGGATTTTTGACCTTTCAACTCAGATCAACAGTCCTGCGACCCTCTTCTCAATCAATGGTCGATATCTCCTTCAGGTCTCCTGACTTTTGAGATCTCAAATCTCAAACTTCTTTTTCCCCATGGTTTTTACCTGGAGTCTGTGATCCACTAATGCGTGTCCTCCTGAACTAATGATCGAGGATTTCTTCGTGTCTTTACCCAGAGCTCACAGATGTGCATGACATCTCCTCTGAATCCAACGACTATGAACCACTTTGGGACCTTACCTGGAGTTCACGGATTCACGCCACGTCTCCCTTAGATCTCATGGCCCATATTTTACTTCGGGTCTTCACTCTTCGGCAATCTCAGATCTCAAACTGAAAACTCAATTCAACTTTCCCGAAGCTCACGATCTGTTGACAAGTGTCCACTTATAGATCGACGGACCTTGACTCTTCAGGCTTCAGGTGTTTCAACACTTTGACCTTCACCTTCCTTTGGATATTTCAACCTATTGACACATGTCCTCCTGGATCCAACGGTCCAGATTCGCTCCGACCCTTCGACTCTTCGTGCTTCAGAAATCTCAAAGTTCAAACTCGCCTCCTCCCAGACTCACAGTATACGATGGATCAGATTTACTTGGGCGATTCAGTGATTGGATTTTTCCCCGAACAATCTAACGGTTCATATTTGTTCTTGCTGATCGGGCAACTGATATTCTATTTTGGATCTCTAGCTCTTCGGGCTCTAGAAATCTCAGTTCTTAACTCTTGTGAGTTTTTTCTCTCCTCTATGTGCAAAGCACTAAGGCTCGTGCACTTCACTCTGATCAAATGGTTGTTGATATTTTGCATAGTGATCCAACGACCACTCTCGCTCCTCCTGAGATTTTGAGTTCTCTTGACTTGGAAGATTTCTTCGTCTTCAAAGGTTTCAAACCTTTACTCCTCCTTACGAGTCCGACTATCAGCTCTCTCTGACACTTTATGAAAATTTCTATCCCTTCTGAGCTTCTTCCTTAAAAGGATTTTGATTCCCCACACACACCTTGCATTCTCGGGATTTCGATAACTCAGATTGAAGGATTTATTGAAAATAAATTCTTCTCACCCACCTAGCGTTACTCAGGTTCGGGTTCTTTGACGCTTGGTCATTTCACCACACTGTGCACACCTTGCACCTGGTCTAAGTTTCCTTTGTTCTCTTTAAACTTCTCTGTGTCACTCCGAGACTTAGTCGACGCACTCTTTGCATTCGAGATGCACACCTTCCATACGCGTGTCAGAAGAGAAACAATTGAAACTCATCCATTTTCATCACGAACTCATACAGTCAATCTCTTGAACAATCATACATGAGCGAACTGAAATAAATCACATACACAAAATATAACATTCATTCATCCATACATCAAATGAACAGAGTCCAAGGATTTTGGAGAATTCTGTCTGTTCTATTCATTCATGAAAACAAATTACATAGTGTTTCTTCTACTCTACTATGTTCTACTAATCCCTCTGATCTCTTACAATACTCATACATTCTAATCTATTACAATGCAACAATAAACTATCTAAGGACCGACTCCACGAGCTCTCTCGTCTTGTCTGCAACCTATCCTATCAAAGTCTTAGCAGTTACCTACTTTGTCCTATTACAATAACTAACAATTATTGCCAGATAAGAGTCAACACTCAATATCTGCAATCCCTTACAGTCCTTCACGGCTTTACAAACAAGCTAAATTTTGAAAATGTTGTTTACAAAATATCTCAACAACCCGATTTAATTCTGAGTTAGTTTCTGATTTGAAACTCTGTCATTGTTGAGATGTCGTTCCTTTGCCTCCACGCTTGCATTTTGACTTTGAAGGCAATGCTCCTGCATCACTCTAGCTTTCTCTAACATAACATAACTCATCTCAACAACGATCATGGCATATAGGATATTCATGTCACAACAATGGAATCTTCCGTACTTTTCCAGCTCAACAACCATCATATGTCCCTCTAGGATAGATTTGTCATCTCATCTGTATCATGTGCATACAATAACCATGAGATACTACCATCAATTTCAATAAAAAATTCTTTCAAATGTGCTACCCACATATTTCCAATTTCATTTATCCATTTTCAGATTTGTTCCATATAGGAACTTAGATCCCACAAATATGTTACTTCTTCTCATAGTAGTTTGTTTCTTTTACAAACAACATGAATTGGTCTTCCTTATGGACTTATATTTCTTCCATATCCAAGACCAGTCTTCTTGCAATTTCAATCTTTACAGAACCAAAAAAATTGTTAGTTTCTCATGCACATCACATTTTCATTGTACATTTGCAATGACTTCACAAATAGTTCTTAAATTTGTGCATACTAACAATTGCATCACTTTTATTCACTAATGATATGAAATAAAATGAATTATCACTCCTTACACATGAATTATTTCAGCATACCAAACTTTCTATAATGCCTTCAATTTTCATATGAATTTCAATCAATGTGTCAATGTCCATGGCCACATTTACACGCAATGTACCCTTGCATTGATTTCAGATTACCATATTTCATGTTAGACACTTTTCCATGGTGACTTGGAACTCAACCAACCTCTCACCACATGGCTTATTTATCTACTTTCATTATTACAACAACACTATGTTTCTTTCCCTAAGTTGATCACGATATCAAATCAACACGCATGAAACTAAAAGTTTCACATGAATGCATTCAAGCATTCTTTATTTACTAGTAACCAGGGTTCCAATATTCATGACCACCCAATTCCTCTCTTTACCATTTGAAAATGATGTTGGAATACTGTAAGGTTCTCCTTCCATAAGGGGTCGTCCTATACATGCCCTCTCATGCAGACATGCATCCCCTCAATGTATTCAACCAAGGTGTTGCTTATGAGCACATCTATTCATAATCATTAACGATTAATCAATACATCCATGAAACATTTGTTCATGAATTTTCATGCAAGGATTGTAACCATCCTTGACTGCCAGAGATTCTTCTCTCTATCATTCATGTTCTCTTTTCCTAAATCGCACCCTTCTTTGGTGTCAATGGAATTTATATAGTCAATCAAAATCATGTGCATATCATCAAGATGTAAAATAATCTAGAAGGGATTCTTACCCAATCCCTTTCAAATATCATGCCACATGGGCATGACATATTTATACCTATCCTAGCTGAAAACAACCTTTCTGATATTACCTCATCAATGGTGCTTCAGGGGAACTCCTAGGATCCCTTCTAGATCCTATGTACAGTCTAGAACTTTCGGCTTAACTGAATTATTTCCAAGGCCTCTCTTCCTTTGCATAGCATGGCTCCAATATCACTCATTTAAACATATTTATTAATTTTATTTTCCTTTGCTTTCATAGTTGTTCTTTTAAAGCATACAACTTTGCTAAACAAATTAGAGTTTTAGAGTGAGAAAAATGTTCTCCCTTTCCTCCTTATTTGCTTATGCAATATGTCCCTTTTGGGATATGTTTGTTCCATTCCTTGAGTAGTCTTAATCAAGTTCATATTGACCTTTCATGCATTATTTTTTAACATGTAATCCGTGATTCTTATACAAATAGGATTTGCAACACACTGCCTAATTTTCCAACAATCATTAATGTTATGGATTTGTTCTTCTGATAGAGTCTCCACACAACTCCTCCACATGGAACTGTCTCAGCATGCAACTTCCTTGTTGTAGTATTCAACAATACTTGAAATTACCTCAACCCATGAGTTAGCATAAACTTATCATTTCAGTTACTTACCCAATTCTACCCAAAGAATATGGGCATGCATTCTTATTATACATTTGAACTACACATTCAACACATGCATTTGTTCTATCAACTTGTATTTACATTATGCTTTTATGCACTCAACCTTATGCATTAGCATAATGTGTGTGTCTACCATAGGCACACTTCACAATTCACATGCATATTTATTTGAAATCATTCTATCTCATGAGTGTTCACAATCATTTACATGCAACTCCCAAAGGCATAAGTCATATTTCCTTCTATTCATAACATCAGAGCATTCTTTCTCATTTTTCTCTTTCAACAATTTATACTAGCTCTTTTTGAGGAATGGGGTATAACCTCCTCAAGCTAGTATTCCAATGAAACAAACGAACTCTTCAAAACATAGTCAAATATGTCTCTATAGCATTATCCAATCTTGGAAAGTACAAATCTTACCTCAAAGTCCACTTATTCATGTAGACATACCCTGCCTTTAAACATGTGTGTGTGTGTGTGTGTGTGTGTGTGTGTGTGTGTGTGTGTGCATCACTTGCACATTTTTATATCATTCCTATACATTTGTTGAATCTTAATATCATCCTTCTAATGAGATCTTACAACCCTTCACATGAAAAGTCTCATAGGCATATTCATAGTTATGTTTCCCTCTTTACATGACAACCATCAACAAGACATCACTCTTTCCCATTTGCTATAAAAACATCCCAAAAATAAAAATTTCAAATAGGTAATTACAACGTTACCTAAGGCAACAAGATACCAATTCCTATCTCTCTTCATACCTCAAATCAATTTTGGTCAATAGACCTTTACTAAGGAAATCCTTTCCTAAATTCCCTCTCACTGTTACTTGAGCATATTGAGTGAGTCGTACCTATATGGCTATCTTCCCTCTCTAGATGTTATATGATCTAGTGGTCTTCTGGGAATTCCCAAGAACTTCCTTTACTAGAATTTAGATTGACATCTCATTAAATCTTTTACCTTATCTTCATAAGGTCATATGCAGCAACATCATCAACATTTTATCCATGTTGCTAACTTTCCTGTTGATATTAGGTCACCATCAACCAAAATGTCCCATTAGCACACTATACTTTACAACCAACCACGGGTTATTATAAGTCTATATGCATGTTATATACATGCTCAATCATTTCCATATGCATTACATCATATCATTGTGCACCAAGCATTTTACCCATGCCTACAGTGAAGATGTATTCTAGTTGTCTACCTTTTTCATTCACATCATATACATGCCTTTAGGTTAATAGACATATACATTTTCCTTAATACAACCATGATGTCATAAAATTTCTCATATGCCCATATCACTTTACCTCTTTTATGAGACTAGAAACATTCCAAAGGACTCCTTTTTATTTTGCTTAAATAGATTATCCTAGCAATAGGTTTCAATCATTACAGGTCAAGTAACAAATGACCTTACAAATTTCCATCAGTTATCTAAACATGAGGAGTTATACATACAAGGCTTAGTCTTTTATTTAAGCAACAATTATAACTGCCAAGGTTCTATCAACCCATACATATTGAAAACATTACAACAATCCAGTTCATTCATTTTATGGACTTATGCAACCCTTTAACATGATTATACCTTTTCGACCATTTAAATTCATATGTTTACCATCAATGCCTATCAACATTTTCTCACTCATGTAGGAGTAGCTATCCTTCCAACAAAGAAAACATATAATTCTTTTGTTGTAAATTGGCATGCAAATTTTCTGTTGTAAGAGATCCCAAAACAAGATTTCAATCTACAGTCCTTCTTCTCAAGGAATATGTGCAGTTACTAATTAAAATTTGAATGCAGAAAGACACTTTCCAATGAGATCATCTTAGCCTTGGTATAACAGTCATGTGACTGTTCTCTGGCCCTGTTGGCCCTTGACCAAGTTTTGGAAGTTTCTTGGTCATGTTGACCTATTTTGGGACTTTGACAGCCTGTCGAAGGAGGAGCGTAAGACAAAGCAGAGATCACAGGATCTCAGCCCCCTTTTGGGCCCCTTTTTGGGTTTTTGGGATAATGTAACGAGAAAGGGATGTCGGCCCGTGGGTTTACCCATGCTAAGGCCCACTTTTGTAATATATAAATAAGTAGCTAGGCAATGTAAGAAGGGCCGATGAGCTAAGTGCTACAGTAATGAATGAGATAAGTTCTAGATCCAAGTGATGTGAATGTATGTTAAGTGCAAATAAGGTTTTGGATGCTTTGTGCACAATCGTAAGAGGCTTGCAGAGCCAAGTGCAAGTGGTTGTGACAGATTATGAAAGGTTTAGTGCTCGAGCACAAGGAAGAAGGATCTAGCGAGTTGCGCAGATCTTCTGTCATGTGTGGAGTAAGGATTGTTGAGGCTATGTGCTGTAACTACTTGAATGAAATAATAAAGAAGAAGTGTTGGTGGGCGTAGCCCCAGGGTGGGGGTGAACCACGTAAACCCCGTGTCATATTGCTGGTAGTTAGGGTTTTTTTGGTGTTCTCTTGTAATGTTGAACCCCGGGTCTGCCCTTGTGCCAACAAATGGTTCAATTGTCAGGACCTGAAACTGTGATTGATGGGAACTAAGAAAGAGGAAGCTCTGTGCAAAGATTCATCCTGAAACTGTGAAATCTCTGTGCATAGATTTGTTCCCTAGTGTGCAATATTCTACTTGATATGTAAAACTTTGTGCTAAAGAAAGAAGGTTAGATCTGAGATAAAGAAGTCTGATCTGAAGACCAGATCTGAAAGAAAGAAGGTAGGATCTGTAGAAAAGGATCAGGATCTGGAATCTTTGTACCCCAAGAAAGGTAAAAGTGAGAAGTTTTGATTGAAAAAGGTAAGATATGTAAGCTATGTGCTCTGTAAAAGTAAGATAAGTGGAAATTTTTGTTTCTAGAGTATGGATCTAGGTATATCTGATAGGTTTTGTCCTAGTTTGAAAGTTAGGGTGTTAATAGATGAAAGAAGGTTTGATATGAATAGATCTAATAAGAATAATGAAAGATATGTTATACCTATGCATAGAAAGAATGTTTGGACTAACAAATGGATGCAGGATCCTAGAAAGAATTTGTTGCAGGTTAGCTAGCATGATCCTAGTGTGCAGTACATAAGAGGTCGGGGATCATTTAGAAGAAAGAGAGGATTAACCCTCTGTTATAGTTGCAGAATACCAGGACATCTTGCTAAGGAATGTCCTGGAAGAAGACCTAGTTGCCTCAGTTGTAAGGCTATGGACCATGAAGTGTTAGATTGCCCTAGAATGATCGCTAATATTGAAGGAATTAACCTGAGTCAAGAGAACCCTAAGGCAAATCCAGAAAAGGAACAACCCTAGAAAGAATCAGAGAAAGTATGGATACAAATAAAAGAAACCCTGAATGACCACTGACATGTCAGCTTATCAGAGATCTTCAAAGAGAAGGAATGCATCGAAGTAAGAATAGGGGACTTCGACATTGACTGTATTTTGGATGAGGAAACACAGATGAATATTATGCTAGAGAGAACCTGGGAAGCTATAGGAAGGCCTGCTATGATCCCTTCACTAGGAGGACTAAGTTTATTCAGAGGAAAGCTAGTAAACCTATGTGGAGAGCTCGCTCAGATACCTATGACTGTCAATGGAACTTCGACAAAAGAAGAATTTGAGATTATTAAATTTGTTGAAGATAGCACCCTGTTTACCATGCTAATAGGAAAACCTTGGATTGATAGAGATCAAGCCAGACGAAAGGAAGAAGAAGAAGTTTTGGAACAGAAGAAGCAAGAGTTAAAATAATTTATGACCAAAAGGACCGCACACTTGATTGAGGAACAGAAGAGCAGATCGTAGATATTTAATACTAGCAACTGGGATGTCGAAGCTAAGAGAACATTAGAGGATCCCCAGGAGATTGAATTACCTACCCCCGACACAAAAGAAGTATTACCCAGAAACCCTAGGAAAGAATTTCAATAGCGCGAAGTAACTAAGACCAAAGAAGAAAAGAATCCTAATGAGAAAAGAATTACCGAGACGAAGCTCACTGGAAAGAAGGCTATAAAGTTAAGAAAGAAAAGGGATAATATTGAAATATTACAGGAGTTTCTAGAGGAGACCTCGTAGAAAGAAAAATTACAAAATTTGAGCTTCGTCGGGATATCAGAACATTGACATATGGCACTTCGCCATGACGAAGCAATATAGCCATTGGGACCGATATATCCGTTCGACTTCCACTCCGAACGGAAAGAAAAGCAGTAAATATTCGTTATTAGACCATTGGACCACACTATAACAGAAAGAATGGAGTTAATAAAGCCTTCATATCCATTGCAAGCGATCTATTACATAAGTTGTCTATTTATCCTGCAGCGCCATGCAACGAGAACACTTTTGCTAATTGAGAAATTGAGCTCGCAGCCTTGATTAACATTGCCCAGTGATCACTACGCCTTTGCCTTCTACCCTATTATAGTGCCCACATTACTTTGAGAACTTGAGATATCCATCCCGAGCACGTATGTCTGAAGAGCTCACCGCCGAAGAAGCAACTGCGACATAAGTTCTGATTGACTTAATGGCTGAAAGAACCATGTCAGGAAGAGGATTGTCTATAGGTGTATAGGCATCATTGACGTGAGGAGTGCAAGTCTCCCCATCGACTGCTCAAGCCGACCCATCCCGACCAGCAGATGCAAAGAGAACTAAGCATAGAGACGATCTTGCAAACGCTAGACTGATTTCAAGCGTTCTACCTGCTTATCTACCACCTCTGAGTGGTGCCATCACTCGTGACAGTGTGCCCCGCGAATTTGAGTATGCTTTGATCACTGTGTACCTTCCGAAAGAAGTGCACATAGTTAATGCCGACTAGGATAAGCTCACCACGTTGAAGTTCAATGACTTCAACCTCGACGACAAGAAGGCTTACAGTATGCTCGCCCCTCATAAATATCTGACGCGAACCAAAGGAAGGAACTCCAAGATCATCGCTCAATCATGGACCCAGAACCTCACGCAGTCAACCCTACTCAATGTAATGAAGATTCCTTACTTCGGGAGGCATCAAGAAGTGAATGCATGCATCAAGTTGCTGATGTCCTGCTATCACGAAGGATACTTATGGTTGAACCACTGCATCACAGTAGATCTAACTTTGATCAATCAAATCACAGGGTTAAGCATGCAGGGCCCCGCCCCACATGATTTTTACCTCGGCAAGACCACGGATCATGCTCTTGCGCAGAAGATAAAGGATAGATATGGCGATGTAGAGAAGGGCATGCGAGGCTACAATTTATCCTCTATCTGGAGAGACGCAGTGTACCTTGCCTATCAGTTGATTGCAGGCAAACTAGTTCGCAAGAAGCGACTGACCCAAGTGATCGGATTTGTAGTAGACCTCGCATGGAAGTGCGCAGAGGGCCTACATATGAATTGGGCCAAATACTTGGTGAACCAAATAGAACTGGACTGTAGGGAAGCGCAGGACCAAGGGTATGAGTTCCATTTTAGTTGGTTGCTTATATTAATCGCTTTCATTGCATGGGAGATGCCGGAAGGTGCAACCTTCCCATATGTCGAGCCCTTTGAGCCACTGGCTACGAAGTTCAGTACGTTGTGGTACTCCAATGACATGAAAAAGAAGTGGCAGTCCAATGCCATTTTCCACACTTATTACAACCAATTGAAGATCGCAGTCCCGACTATGCCTCGCATCACCCCGAACACACTTCACAGGTTTAGGCCATTGATGAAATTCAGCGCAGATCGCCACTTCATCTACATCACACCACACGTTGATGAGCATCACCAAGAGCTACAATCATATTACAAACTAACAGAGAAATACTTAGAAGAGATTACTAAGGAGTGGTCGGTGAACCTCCTCATCCTAGCTGACCCAGCGGAGCTCTCTGAAGTTGATAGTCTAGAAGCCGTGCACGATACACCTATACGAAGAAAGACCAAGAAGAATGAAGAAGCCCAAGATGTCCACAACACTTCAACACATAATCCCTCTATCTCACCTGAGCGCATAGGTGATGGCGAAGAGATAGATGGCACCGAAGTTGAACATAAGAAGGACGAGGTCACACCGCCAAGAGACGAAGATGATCCCTCAAAGAAAAGGAAGATTTCCCCTTTGAAACCTTCTTCAAGGAAGAAAATGAAAGCAACTAGAACCAAGTTTGGGACCACCCTAACCTCAGACAACTTTGAATTCATCGTCGCTGCATTCAACGATGCTTTGTTGGAGATAGCAGAGAAGCAGGAAGCCAAGAAGGAGGAAATGTTCAGTCGGATCAAGGTCGAATTTCAAGAAGTGCAGCAGGCACTACAGTCCAGCCACGCAGTATCCATTGCACCCATGACAGCAGGAACACCAGAAACGGGAGATGAGCCAACTCAACTCCACCGGATTGTTTATACGATCGAAGCTCGCCTTCGACGAGCATAGGAGGAAACAACACAAGCCACCTAGGCTTTGGCACAATCACATGGAGATCTATTAGAACAACACAGTAATGCAGAACGAGAGAAGCTTGCTATGCAAGAAAAGTTTGATGAAGAGAAAGCAGAGCTACAACAAAGTAAGGAAAAGTTGCTCGTTGAGAAACTTGAAGTTAAGGAAAGGCTCAACAGAGCACTTCGCTTTGTGACAATTGTTGAAGTCCATACCGAGGACCAAGTTCCACAACAGGTGGCACAATTGGAAGAGGTAATCCAAAAGCTACAACAATGCATCGTTGATCTAGAACTCTTCGCTATACCCGAAACCCCTCAAGAGATAAGAGACCAGGGAGAAGCAACTGCTCGCGGCACAGTTGGCAGATTAAAATCTATTGCCTTGGAGTGCAAGCAGCTAAGTAATCAGAGCACCCAGACATACGAAAACCTTACAAAGAATCCAGAATTGCAGACGCTGGAGTCGCATCTGCAAGAAGCAAAACAACATGCGGATACGCTACAGGTACAGCTAAAGGCCTTGTAAGTTGTAGACAGGATGAAGAGATCGCATGAATAGCGCACAACTCAGCAGCAGGTTCATATCCTTCAAAGTATAATGATGGAAGTCACTCAACGACTTCAACCTATGCAAGATTAGGCATGCCTATTATTTACAAAGATCGAGAGCCAAGGAGCAGAGCTTGAACAGGTCGTCCTCTTAGCAAAGAAACTCTTGGAAGGATCGGTGAATGATACACTGATCCAAGAGTTCACCGAGCAAGAGGCTACAACAAAGCAGCAATTCGAAGCATCTCGAGCCAAGCTTGAGGCATTCGAGGCAGACTTGGTCAGATCGAAGTGACTCAGGATGAGTCACAGGTGAGTGTTGGGGGCCTGTTGGCCCTTGACCAAGTTTTCGAAGTTTCTTGGTCATGTTGACCTATTTTGGGACTTCGACAGCCTGTCGAAGGAGGAGCACAAGATGAAGCAGAGATCATGGGATCTCAGCCCCCTTTTTGGGTTTTTGGGATAATGTAACGGGAAAGGGATTTTGACCAGTGGGTTTACCCACACTAAGTCCCACTTTTGTAATATATAAATAAGTAGTTAGGCAATGTAAGAAGGGTCGATGAGCTAAGTGCTAGAGTAATGAATGAGCTAAGTGCTAGATCCAAGTGATGTGAATGTATGCCAAGTGAAAATAGGGTTTTGGATGCATTGTGCATGATTGTAAGAGGATTACAGAGCTGAGTGCAAGTGGTTGTGACAGATTGTGAAAGGTTGAGTGTTGCAGCGCAAGGAAGAAAGATCTAGCGAGTTGCGTAGATCTTATGTCCTGTGCAGAGTAAGAATTGTTGAGGCTCTATGCTGTAACTGCTTGACTCAAATAATAAAGAATAAGAGTTGGTGGACGTAGCCCCAGGGTGGGGGTGAACCATGTAAACCCTGTGTCATCTTGCTTTGTGCCTTATCTTTATGTGTTCATATGTTATATGCTAAGTGCTTGATAGATAGATCTAATGATGCTTAGTGCTAATGATGTGTAGATTGTTAGATCTGATCTATACGTATGTGTTAAGTGCTTGATCTGTTAGATATGAATAATCTGTTGATGCTAAGTGCTTAAATATGGTAAGATCTTTGTGAAGGATGTGAATCTCTGTTTTATCAGTGAAGTAGATAATGATTGCATGTTAAAGAACTAAAGGTGTTGAACGCTTTATTAAGTAGTATAATCACATATCTGTTTCCTAAATAAGGTTGCAGGCACTTGAGTCCTGCAACCACCCCTGCCTCTACCTCGGGTGAGACTTCATCTGCTTCGCAGGTGTTGCCAAAAGGGCTGGTAGTTAGGGTTTTGTTGGTGCGCTCTTGTATCGTTGAACCCTGGGTCTACCCCTATGCCAACAGGCCCATCCAGGCCTAGTGTTTAAAACTCTACTCTGATACCACTTTGTAACACACCCAACCCCCTAACCCCTCTTAGTTCATTGGGATGTACAAATTTCCTATTCCTCAAAACATAACTCATTTCTTTGAATAGAGCCCATAGATGAAATATGCTCATTGAGAGATTTCCAACGATTGTATCCATGATCAAAACCAAGCTCAGGATCAAAGGTTACAACCTCCTAAAGTTTTCAAGCCTTCTTCCACCATCTCCACCTCATCACCACATGGCACCCATGTGGATCCATGTAACTCATGCCACCTGACGTGTCAGAAAACATCACCCCCTGGTGTGGCACACCTAACTAAGGTATGGCAAACACATGACATAGTTCAATGACAAAATTTAAGGGTTGTTTCTATGCTTAACCTGGAATCGGGCCCCCATGGATTCCAACATCACTCATCACCCAAGTCTTTTGGTGGTTGATATTTTGATGGTCTGATCCCCGAGCCATACCCTAACCAGGTCACACACTCCCACTAGGTTCTTCAACTCACCGAGCACTTCACCCACCTACAATTCGCCTCACCGGGCACTGCACTCCATTGGCATATACTCCCACCAGACACAGGGCTCACTGAGACCCTCGACCCTCCGACACTTGACACTATTTAACATTTTTTTATATATGATATTCCTAGGTATCGACCCACTAGGGCACTGGGCCCTCCGGTTAACTCATACTCATTCCAACTCAGAGCGCTCGATTCGGTGGTCTAGCTGGAACCTCAGACACGTGGCCCTATCATGACCTTCCAACTGGCTTGACAAGTGGCAGCCACAACTTGATATGAAACTCTATGTTGGACACCAAATATCCTAGACACGTGGCACATCACCTATATGACACGTGGAATAACCACTACATCACACTTCATCATCAAGCGTAAGGTTTCTCCACTCGATACTAACACATGTCCATTGCGTGTTGGCTTGATTACAACATCTGATGTTATTGGAATGTGCTCTTCTTCACTCATAAACTAACAAGGGAACAATTCTCATAACCCTTCCTAGAACCATGACCTTCCAGGCACTACGATATTGGGATTTCACGAAGGAAAACAGGCTTGAAAAATCTTTCGGGGATCTAGGAGTTTGGTACTCTAGGGTGTTGACTCCCTACTGATCTTATCTAAGGAATTGATGGTTGATATCTCTCAACACTTAGATTTGACGACTGGGGATCAAGGGGATTGGATCAAAGGTATTCATGCCCAATTGGGCCCACTCTCACCCCGCACAATCAAATTTCGACAAGCATTAACAACCGTGGCACTCTTCGTCACCATGATGTCACTCGCTCATGACTTAACCTCCTCGACTCATATAGTTTACAAAGGAAAGGGAAGGTGGAACCAACCACCAAGACACCGAGCTTCCTTTGATTAAATTCCTCACAAGAAAATCCCCGGTACTCTGGGGTCCAGTTACCCTCTCACGACAAGGATCAACGATGGATATTTGGCGGTCCTATGATCCCAAGACTAAGGTTTAAGGGAACCCATTTAATGGTTTTATGTCCGAAAAGGGCCCACAATCGACTTGTCAACAAATCAAATGCTGACACATATCGCCCTCTAGGTATGTTGGTTGCCACACTAGTGTGATATGTCACAATGACATCATCCTCTCTCTTGCTCTCTTCATATGTAAGCCATAAGGGAATGAAACTGTGTGTTGGAACTCTGCCCCACCGGGTATTGGGTATTTAACAAGGCCACTCGATGCAAGTCCTTTCGGTACTCCGAGGATCCGATAGTCTTATTAATCGGGGATTTTCCTCCAGTTCCCAATCTATTCAACTACGATCGTACGACCATAGTTGAGCCTTCCTACCAATACAACTATTAGTACTCTGATCTACAAGAGAAAATAATCTGTAATTTGGTGCTATGTCCCAGTAGCACATTTGTCGGATACAAGAACGCTACTGGAAAAGTGTTATTCTTGCAACACCATCATATGCTCTTGGTCTTGGGTGACTAGAACAAGTCATGATGTAGGTGGAAAACATCAGTCTGGTTACTTTCATGTAAATTCTCATTATGACCAAAGTTCCATTAAGCTATGCTAAGAAGGTTTTATGTCATGTTATCATGATAACGTCATCACTCAAGGGAAAAGAGGAAAACTTGTTTTGAGCTAATTACTTGCACATCATATTAAATCAAGTAAAAGGTACTTTGGCAATGTTTCTTATTTTGGGAAAAATTATAAAGAGTGGGCTCTTTATGACAAAAAATTATATATCTTAAAAAAATTGGTTATATTAGCCATACCTTTGCTTTATAAATCAATTTTGGCCTTTTAAAGAGAAAAGTTGGCTTTTGGGCTTATGTAGGTTTTTTGGTATTTTTTATCAAAATATTTGAATCAAAGGTATTCATGATCAATTAGGCCCACTCTCACCCCGCACAATCAAATTCCGACAAGCATCAACAACCGTGGCACTCTTCGTCACCCTGATGTCACTTGCTCGTGACTTAACCTCCTCGGCTCATATAGTTTACAAAGGAAAGGGAAGGTGGAACCAGACACCAAGACACCAAGCTTCCTTTGATTAAAGTCCTCACAAGAAAATCCCCGGTACTCTGGGGTCTGGTTACCCTCTCACGACAAGGATCAACGATGGAGATTTGGCGGTCCTATGATCCCAAGAATAAGGTTTAAGGGCACCCATTCAATGGTTTTACATCCGAAAAGGGCCCACAATCGACCTGTCAACAAATCAAATGATGACACATATCGCCCTCTAGGTATGTTGGCTGCCACACTGGTGTGATATGTCACAATGACATCATCCTCTCTCTTGCTCTCTTCATATGTAAGCCATAAGGGCATGAAACTGTGTGTTGGAACTCTGCCCCATCGGGTATTGGGTATTTAACAAGGCCACTCGATGCAATTCCTTTCGGTACTCTAAGGATCCGATAGTCTAATTAACTGGGGATTTTCCTCTGGTTCCCAATCTATTCGACTACGATCGGAAGACTATAGTTGAGCCTTCCTACCGATACAACTATTAGTACTCTGATCTACAAGAGAAAATAATATGTAATTTGGTGCTATGTCCCAACAACACATCTGTCGGATATAGGCACGCTATTGGAAAAGTGTTATTCTTGCAGCACCATCATATGCTCTTGGTCTTGGGTGACTAGAACAAGTCATGATGTAGGTGGAAAACATCAGTTTGGTTACTTTCATGTAAATTCTCATTATGACCAAAGTTCCATTAAGATATGCTAAGAAGGTTTTATGTCATGTTATCATGATAAGGTCATCACTCAAGGGAGAAGAGGAAAACTTGTTTTGAGCTAATTACTTGCACATCATATTAAATCAAGTAAAAGGTACTTTGGCAATGTTTCTTATTTTGGGAAAAATTATAAAGAGTGGGCTCTTTATGACAAAAAATTATATATCTTAAAAAAATTGGTTATATTAGCCATACCTTTGCTTTATAAATCAATTTTGGCCTTTTAAAGAGAAAAGTTGGCTTTCGGGCTTATGCAGGTTTTTTGGTATTTTTTATCAAAATATTTGGGGCTCGAAGGCCAAGCTCCAAGCTCCTAGTCCATGAGGTAGCACCCTCACATATAACCACAGGTTATCAACAACACATAAACCAACACTAAGCGTCGATGCCAAGCACCCAAGGATAGCCTTAGGCTCATTTCATCGATGGTACATTGTAAACGTTTGCATTTTTACAAACTAACATAATAGAGTTCCCTCTTTGATGTGGGATTATTCCCAGAAGTAAACTCGGAATTTAAAAAATACTATGTGTCAAGTGTCTGCAAGTGTCAAGGAATTCGAGGGTTCCTACGTGTCGAGAATTTCTGCATATCTATTATTGCAAGATAAAAAGCAACGCCAACAATGTTGGTGATCAAGTAACATGTGTGAAAGGTATGAACAATTTATGCCAAGTGCTTGCAGGGTTTGGAGGTGCGATTTTTCCAAGCTCTACATATGAGAAGGGTCATGTAACACCCATGCACGTAGAGAAGGAAGACAGTCACAACAATTGTGACTTTGACTTGCCAGCTACCAGATGTCGATTGAATGTTGCTTTGAGACAATTGCTAGGATTTGGGTTGTTTCATGGAGATCCACATCTCAGGAACATTTTTGAAATGCGTGATGGACGTTTGGAATATGTAGACTTTGGAAATGTTGTAGTGTTTTGTCATCAAAACAAACAAATCCTTATCAATTCAGTCATCATGCTAAAGGGATACTTGGGTATGAAAATATCCTTCACATTTTGGGTGTTATCGATAAGTTGGATAGGGAGAATCTCAAATTTTCGAATGTCTCATATAAACCCAAATTAGATTCCAAAATTGGACTCTCCCTCTTATATGAGAAGTTGGGTTGGCTATGACATTTGTTTGCACTATTGTGTTTATTATGCAGGTGACAGATTTTCTATGTGCGCATCTATGGAACCAAGTCATTCAATATTCCTACAGCTATGCACATGTGTCGAAAATTACACCCAAGTCTCCAGGGCATTCATGTTATGACCTACTTTGAACATAAGGAATGAAAATGATAATCATGTATATATGACTAGACCAGCAAGTGATCGAATATTTAAGAAGGAAACACGAGGAGCTTCATGGTAAGTACTTAAGTCTGGCTGAACAATTTGATATGTTGGAGCAGTCTTTATTGGAAAGGAATCAGCTTATTTAGAGATGGGAAGAGGTCTTGGACAGTGTTGAGATTCTAGGTTCAGTAGAGACTCGATGAAGTGGATCCAGTAAGATCTCAATAGGAAGAACAAATGAGGGATCTCAAAGAGAAAAAAATTTCTATCAGAGAAAAGATTAGCATGGTTGTATCTAAAGGCAAGGCATTGGTTCAATAATACTCAGAGTTCTTCCTCGTTTCCCATTTTGAATAATATTTTCAGTGTCACATTAGGAAGGTGCCTTTATCGGCCTTCAACACGACTTATCACACGACCTAAAGCACTACACATCTCATGTTTGAACACCATGTTGGGTGGCCTCGGCTATAAAGGATCAATTAAGGATGATGATCCTTCTAGAACCTATTATAGCATGAAGATTTTGTAGCTCAGCTAGTACATGAAAGAAATATGTAATGCCTTCTTAGAAGCAATCTGTAGGGTATTTTGAACCTTATCAACAATGCTCTGTTTGGAGGACAACTATTGGACCAACTATCTATTTGACCTGTTCACTTGTTGAGTCATGATAAAGATCAGAACAATCACTGAAGATCAACAACCAAATGGCTTCTAGATCGAATGCATGTATTGGTGACAAGGTATTTCATGGAATATTTGACAACAAAATAACAAGTTGGATAATCGAGAATATTAAATCTCAAATTCTAAGGCATAAGATCAACAATCAAAGATTCTCCTACAGTTGTTAAGGAATTCCTTCAAACTTTAAACAACTAGTCTTTTCAAAACCCAAGCCAAAGAAAACATCTGGCAGTTAAGAAGCATTAGTTCCAGATTTGCAGGTGCAAGATCAATAGTTAATTGAGCTATCTCCAGATCGAATCCAATTCTAGATTTAAGGATTTAATCCATATTTATAGTAGACCTCGAGATTGGGGGGTTATATATATTGGATATCTAGTTTGTTCTTTATTTTCAAATTTGGCTCCATGTTTATAAGGATTTAATCAAGCATCTCCAGATTATGTGGCAATCATCTCCATATTTTAAGGTCAACAAGAAACAAACAACAAAGTAACATCTATCACTTCCATATTTGAAGGATTCAATTAATTACTCTCTTACTTCTATTTGCAGAGTTAGTCAAACAATTTTCTATTGTTAGGTGTTAGGGCTCGAGTGTTAGAGGAAATTTTATTGATCTATATATACATTGTATGGGTTTTGTAATGAGGAGGAGAGAGGCCAGGGGGAGGGGAGACCCAAGAGGAATAGAGGAATTTCATCTGGATACATTGTAAGCCTATGAGACATGTTCTTTTAATATATTTCTGCCATTGAAGCTATATGAAGGTTGTTTTATCAACATGTCTTTCTATTTTGTTTTCCTTTTCTTCTACTAGGATAAAATGAAAATTTTGAGAATCAAAACTTTCCAGTGATAGGTAGATCTACGAGCAACAGAGATTTTGTTGTAGCATGCCGATTTTATCATTGTATTATTCAAGTATATTGATTAGTTCATTTGACTGAAAGGATCTTTTGTTTGATGAATTTTCTTCTTTATGTCTTCTTCTCCATTCTTCTATCTACACAACTTTACAACTTTGTCTGATAAGAAGCTTGAGTGCCTTCAATCTTTAGGATATGTTGGTTCCATTCCCAATAGAACATTCTATGGAACTTTTATGCCCCTTCTCTCCTTCCCGTCATTTTTAACCCATTCTCATAAACAAATTTACACACCCATATTCAAATGTCTCTAGGCTCACCTCATTTGTAGTCTGGGGGTGACTTCTAGAACCAACATTTTTGGCATCATTGTTGGGGACGAAGCAGCGAAGAAATATTCCCTGGGAGAACAACAATGATTAGATATGCTTCTTGATGGTGAACAAGAAGAGGACATATGTTTGAATGCAGATCTTTCACCATGGCGACTCCACTGTCTAAATATTAATAGGCGACTCCACTGGATCCAAGTATGGAAGCCTTTTTGGCTCAAAGGTTTGCTTTTTGTGATTTTTCAAATGTCAATGATTTTCCAAACCCAATGCTTAGCAAATATGAATGGGAAGGTATCCTTCCTAAATTTAAAGGAGAAGGTTGGGAGGATCCAGCTGAACATCTGCTAGATTTTCATGAGTTTATTCATGAACGTCAGATTGTGCATGAGGATGTCAAGATCAAGCTTTTCAGATACTCATTGAAGGGAGAATCCATTGACTGGTGCAAATCTCTTCAAGGTTCAAGTATTAACTCGTTGACAAGTTTTCATAATGCTTTCAATATATTTTGTAAAGAAGAATTTTCAATTGAAAGTCTTTTTGAAAATTGTTGTGATGTATTTGAGAAGCATATTCATCAGAAAGTAGAGTTTTCCTTTGTTTGCAAGGATGAAAATCATGTTAGTGAGGAAGATCTTCAAGATATGATTGATGATAGGAAATATGATTGCATAATTGTAGATGAATTTGATATTGTCCCTGATGCATCTGTTGTCTTCGATTCAAATGAAAAAGTTGTTGTTTATGATGAGTATAAGGAACCAATGTTTCCTCAGCATATTTTTGTTGATGAGACTTATAAATATAAAATCATTGAGGGAGGATATCAACAGCCTGATATCTTCATGGTGACAGAAGATGATCAACAGGTTTATGAAAACATTCTGCCCATTAGTCATGAACAGTCGGAATCAATATATGGAAACCATGCATCAGAAGTTGACAAAGAAAACATCGAGCATCAAGCAAACGTAACCATGTTTGGTTATCAATCTACTTCTTTCTTCTATGATCTGATAGCTATTTATATGGAGTCATGCTTCTTAGAAGTTTTCAGCCTTGCAAAGTTTCAAATCAAAGAAGATGGTGATTGTAAGTATGTGTTACAAGTTAGAATTTTGTTACACATAATGAATTTTTCTTTGATTTCTATCTACATGCAAGGAGCTTTTATAATTGGTTCGATGCTATCATGGCTTCATTGGAAGCATGATTTCACATGATTATCCATTTTTTACTGGTTAGAAGTAGGAATAGATAGAAGAATAAGCTCACCATACAAGTATGAATATTCTTTTTAGTTTGTTATTTTGCAGCAATAATTTTGTTTTCAGTAGTGTGTGTTCAAAATTTGAATAAATATTGCAAAGATATGTTGACAGTATGAATGAATCCACAAGCCCAATGGACTAGGCATAAAATAAATGTAAATGTTTGTAGAGACAAAAGTTTTCAGGTTGCGTTGCACAGATGGAAAAAGGATGGAAAGGCACAATGGTCTACTTGTTCTTGATGCCTCACGGGGAGAGCATCATCCCCAAAAGGAGCCAGTGTTAGTACTATGATCTACAAGAGAAAATAATCTTTAATTTGGTGCTATGTCCCAGCAACACATTTGTCGGATACAAACACGCTACTGGAAAAGTGTTATTCTTGTAGCGCCATCATATGCTCTTGGTCTTGGGTGACTAGAATAAGTCATGATGTAGGTGGAAAACATCAGTTTGGTTACTTTCATGTAAATTCTCATTATGACCAAAGTTCCATTAATCTATGCTAAGAATATTTTATGTCATGTTATCATGATAAGGTCATCACTCAAGGGAAAAGAGGAAAACTTGTTTTGAGCTAATTACTTGCACATCATATTAAATCAAGTAAAAGGCACTTTGGCAATGTTTCTTATTTTGGGAAAAATTATAAAGAGTGGGCTCTTTATGACCAAAAAAACATATATCTTAAAAAATTTGGTTATATTAGCCATACCTTTGCTTTATAAATCAATTTTGGCCTTTTAAAGAGCAAAGTTGGCTTTCGAGCTTATGCAGGTTTTTTGGTATTTTTTATCAGAATATTTGGGGCTCGAAAGCCAAGCTCCAAGCTCCTAGTCCGCGAGCTAGCACCCTCACATATAACCACAAGTTATCAACAACACATAAAACAACACTAAGTTCCAACACCAAGCACCCAAGGATAGACTTAGGCTCATTTCATCGATGGTACATTGTAAATGTTTGCATTTTTACAAACTAACGGAATAGAGTTCCCTCTTCGATGTGGGATTATTCCTAGAAGTAAACTCAGAATTTAAAAAATGCTATGTGTCAAGTGTCTACAAGTGTCGAGGAGTTTGAGGGTTCCTGCGTGTCGAGAATTTTTGCATATCTATCATTGCAAGCTAAAAAGCAACACCAATAACGTTGGTGATCAAGTAACAAGTGTGAAAGGTATCGATAGTTTATGCCAAGTGCTTGCAGGGTTTGGAGGTGCGATTTTTCCAGGCTCTGCATATGAGAAGGGTCATGTCACACCCATGCGCGCAGAGAAGGAATAGATACACATCAATCGTGACGTTGACTTGCCAACTACCATATGTTGATTGAGGGTGCAAATGTTAACACGTTTATGCGTGGGTTTCCATGTCAACATACATAATCTTCCTTTGAGGATCATTTGAGGTTGATTCACCACCTATGTGTACCTGATTTTTCCCACATTGGTGTGAATGCTTCTTTGAGACAGTTGCTAGGATTTGGGTTATTTCATGGAGATTCACATCTCGAGAACATTTTTGCAATGCATGATGGACGTTTTCCATAAGTAGACTTTGGAAATGTTGCGGTGTTTAGTCAGCAAAACAAACAAATCCTTATCAATGCAGTGGTCATGCTGAAGGGATACCTGGGTATGAAAAGAGCCTTCACAGTTTGGGTGTTATCGATAAGTTGGAAAGGGAGAATCTTGAAGTTTTGAATGCCTCGTATAAACCCAAATTAGATTCCAAAATTGGACTCTGCCTCTTATATGAGTAGTTGGGTTGGCTGCGACCTTTGTTTGCACTCTTGTGTTGATTATGCAGGTGACATATTTTCTATGTGCGCATCTGTGGAACCAAGTCATTCAAAAGTCCTACAGTTATGCACATGTGTCAAAAATTATACCCAAGTCTCGAGCGCATTCATGTTATGACCTAATTTGAACATAAGGAATGAAAAGGATAATCATGTATATATGACTGGATCAACAAGTGATTGAAGATTTGAGAAGGAAACACGAGGAGATTCAGGGTAAGTACTTAAGTCTGGATGAACAATCTGATATGTTGGAGCAGACTTTAATGGAAAGGAATCATCTTATTAAGAGATGGGAAGAGGTCTTGGACAATGTTGAGATGTCAGGTTCAATAGAGACTCGATGAAGTGGATCCAGTAATATCTCAACAGGAAGAACAAATGAGGGATCTCAAAGATAAAAATTTGTCTCTGAGAGAAAAGCTTAGCATGGTTGTATCTAAAGGCAAGGCATTGGTTCAATAATACTTGGAGTTCTTCCTCATTTCCTTCAACACGACTTATCGCATAACCTACAACACTACACATATTGTGTTCGAACACCATGTTGGGTGGCCTCGACTATAAAGGATCAGTTAAGGATGATGATCCTTTCATAACCTCTTATAGCATGAAGATTTTGCAGCTCATCTAGTACATGAAAGAAATATGTAATTCCTTCTTAGAAGTAATCTGCAGGGTATTTTGAACCTTATCAACAATGCTATGTTTGGAGGACAACTATTGGACCAACTATCTATTCGACCTGTTCACTTGTTGAGTCATGATAGAGATCAGAACAATCACTGAAGATCAACAACCAAATGTCTTCCAGATTGAATGCATGTATTGGTGAAATGGTATTTCATGCAATATTTGACAGCAAAATAACAAGTTGGATACTCAAGAATATTAAATCTCAAATTCTAAGGCATAAGATCATCAATCAAAGATTCTCCTACAAATGTTGAGGAATTCCTTCAAACTTTAAACAACCAGTCTTTTCAAAAACCAAGCCAAAGAAAACATATGGCAGTTAAGAAGCATTAGTTCCAGAGTTTCGGGCACAAGATCAACAGTTAATTGAGCTATCTCCAGATCGAATCCAATTCTATATTTTAAGGTTTTAATCCATATTTATAGTAGACCTCGAGATTGGGGAGTTATGTATATTGGATATCTAGTTTGTTCTTTATTTTCAAATTCGGCTCCGGGTTTAAAAGGATTTAATCAAGCATCTCCAGATTATGTGGCAGTCATCTTCATATTTTAAGGTCAACAAGCAAAAAACAACAAAGTAACATCTAGCACTTCTAGATTTGAAGGATTCGATTACCTACTCTCTTACTTCTATTTGCAGAGTTAGTCAAACAAATT
>ML790894.1:299783-314694 GCA_009831015.1 Picea engelmannii | reverse complement strand
ATGCTCCATCCATTAGTCAGTCCCACAACATTTTCCAATTAACAATAATACATTTACAATGTTTATATGTCATGGCATGGAAATCATTAATCATGTTTAAGTTCATATAATTAGAGGTTTAAAAATGGAGTGTTACACTTGGTTTATTAGAGGATGCACACTTTTCTATACCAACAAACCCAGTAATAAGAATCAAGGTCTATCTTATCCCTTACAGGTATCTACTTGGTCTTGAGAGAGCATCTCTATGGATTTTATGGGGGGTTTCTAAGAACCAAGTGAGGACATCACTATCTATGTGTGGTAGTGCATATATTTTGTAAGATGTGTATTCTCATGCTTTTAAAAATACCATCATGGGACAAGATGTAGTGATCATGTTCTTTGAAAGGGTTTGGGTTCACTTTGGGATACCAAGGAACATTGTAACACCCCTCCCAAGCACTATCTATTTTGCATATTATGACATCTCATTTATGATTAGATTTATATATATTTTTGCAATGATTATATGAATTGCTTAGATTGTTAATGGAACAATATGATTAATGTATATGAAGTTGTTATTTCCTCAATTTAGGACTCATACTAACTAGGGTTAGATGTCAAGAGAATGACAAGGAATGTATGTTATGTGAATACTAGCATTGATTGTATGAGTATAGTTCTTGGGACCCACACTAACTTAAGTTAGATGTTGGGAGTAGCTCAAAAGATTATTGATATTCTTGTGTATTCACACCCAAGGGAAGGACTTCAAATTAATGTGGATGACCTGGCCTAGATGTTTTTAGTTCCTTGTGAGGTAGAAAATATAATTAAATCTTGGATTGGGAAATAGTATGCTCCTAATATGTGATCAGGGCTTGTATCCCAAAGTGGGTAGGATGAGAATAGTAAGTGACTATCACATGACTTGTGCAAGTTTACCTTAACCTTAATTTCTCCCTAAACATATTTATTATCTTTAATTACCATTTTGTGGGGGGTTAGCTAGATTAGGCTAGGAGACTAGTTGGGAGAGAAAGATGGTTTTCATTGCTATGCTAGGGTGAAAAGGAAGGAAACTGTTGCGATAGAGAGTCCTATTTTTCTGTGCAAGCAAGCTTGTATGTTCTTGGAAAAACTTGTGGTTTTTTCAGTGCCTGATTGTGTAATAATTGTGATAGTCTAAATACTATTCAACAACTTTGCTTGAGTAGGTAGACAAGGTTGAATGTACTTGAGCTTTTGGGAGGTGCATTGCCCATTATTCCTATCTTGTTATTGAGAGCTCCATTGTTTGAGGTGTTGAGATATCGTGGCTAGAGTGAGTATATTTCTTTGCACACTAGGGACCTGCTCGGAGGTGCTTCTTGTACCAAAGACCTCTCCACCTAGTACATTATGGTTAGTTGCAAACTGTATTGTTATTTTTTTATGAATATGTGACTACTTTATTGGTTGGATTAACCTTTAAGTGAGTGTTCCTAGTTAATATTTCCCATTGAGATGAGGCCCTATATGGGGGAATCACAAGAGTAGCCTGATGTTGCATTCCTTAGGAGGAAAGAATCTTTTAAAGTGTGTTTGGTAGATGGGGTTAGGTGTAACGAAACCCACTAAAGGTATGTTGCCCATTATTTCTGGCTCGCTATTAAGAGTTCTACTGTTGGAGGTGTTGTAGAATCATGGCTAGAGTGGGTCTAGTTTTTTTCACATCGAGATGTTGCAAGGAGGTGTTTCTTGTGTCATATACCTCTACATCTTACAATGGACTATGGTCAATTGGAAACTATTCTAACATTGTGACTACTTTATTGGTTGGCTAACCTTTAGGTGAGTGTGCTTAGTTGATATTCCTTATTGCGTTGAGGCCTTGCACGGGGTGCATCACCATAGTTCTTGGTATGTTGGTTAGAAGGAAAAGACACCCTTAGAGTGTGTTTCCCCAATTAATGTTGTTTGGTATCAAAGATTGGTTTGCACAAGTGGGTTGGACACCACTAAGACCCTGAATGGGGGGAATCACTAGAGTTCTTGGCGCTATGTTGGTTAGGAGGAAAATGCACCCTTAGAGTGTGTTTCCCCAATTATTGTTGATCGGTATCAAAGATTGGTTTGCACCAGTGGGTTGGACATCGCAAGAATGTTGGGAACATATAATTCACTCGTTAATCATTAATTATTTTCATTGTTTAATGGTTTTTTTACTGTAAAATTTTAACTATAATGGAGCATGTTGTTTGATATTTGTTTAGTTCATTAGTGTTGTTTTTTGTGAGTGGGGTTTCAAAGAAACAACCCACCCAGTGTGTGCATGCTGAGTTGGGTTGGATTTGATGCACAACACCATGCAATACAATGCATCTTTGACCACCTTGCCAAGAAAAAATATGCCAAGAATGACTTGACAATGATGTTGACCCTTTAACTGTGCAAACTCTTAGTGGTCTTTCCAAATTAGTTTCAACCCCCTCAAGTTTTCTAATCAAAGAAGAGGTCACATACTACCTAAGCCCAACCGAGGCAAGAGGTAAGTAACCCTCAATTAGAGTCAGTTCCCTATAACCTAATCCTTTAACCTCGGTTGAAGAGATCATGGGGCACTGTAACTCCTTAAGAATTGTCAGGTAAGATTACCCATGACCTTAATCCATCAGTTAAGCAAGTGTCAAGACCTAGTTCCTCACTCGAAAAAAATTCTAATTTGAATCCATGGTATAGAGGAGCGTTTGAAAGATGGTTGTGAGTGCCAACAATTCTATTTACAAATGTGGATGACCTGGCCTAGATGTTTTTAGTTCCTTGTGAGGTAGAAAAGATAATTAAAGCTTGGATTGTGAAATAATCTGCTCCTAATATGTGATCAGGGCTTGTATCCCAAAGTGGGTAGGATGAGAATNTTCTATTTACAAATGTGGATGACCTGGCCTAGATGTTTTTAGTTCCTTGTGAGGTAGAAAAGATAATTAAAGCTTGGATTGTGAAATAATCTGCTCCTAATATGTGATCAGGGCTTGTATCCCAAAGTGGGTAGGATGAGAATAGTAAGTGACTATCACATGACTTGTGCAAGTTTACCTTAACCTTAATTTCTCCCTAAACATATTTATGATCTTTAATTACCATTTTGTGGGGGCTTAGCTAGATTAGGATAGGAGACTAGTTGGAGAGAAAGATGGGTTTTCTTGCTATGCTAGGGTGAAAAAGAAGGAAATTGTTGCGATAGAGAGTCCTATTTTTCTGTGCAAGCAAGCTTGTATGTTCTTGGAAAAACTTGTGGTTTGTTCACTCGATTGTGTAATAATTGTGACAGTCTAAATACTATTCAAAAACTTTGCTTGAGTGGGTAGACAAGATTGAATGTACTTGAGCTTGTGGGAGGTGCATTGCCCATTATTCCTATCTTTTTATTGAGAGCTCCATTGTTCGAGGTGTTGAAATACCGTGGCTAGAGTGGGTATAGTTCTTTGCACACTAGGGACCTACTGGGAGGTGCTTCTTGTACCAAAGACCTCTCCACCTAGTACATTATGGTTAGTTGGAAACTGTATTGTTATATTTTTATGAATATGTGACTACTTTATTGGTTGGATTAACCTTTAAGTGAGTGTTCCTAGTTAATATTTCCCATTGAGATGAGGCCCTATATGGGGGGAATCACAAGAGTAGCATGATGTTGCATTCCTTGGGAGGAAAGACTCTTTTAAAGTGTGTTTGGTAGATGGGGTTAGGTGTATCGGGACCCACTAGAGGTATGTTGCCCATTATTTCTAGATCGTTATTAAGAGTTCTACTGTTGGAGGTGTTGTAGAATCATGGCTAGAGTGGGTATAGTTTTTCTCACATTGAGATGTTGCAGGGAGGTGTTTCTTGTGCCATATACCTCTACACCTTACAATGGACTATGGTCAATTGGAAACTATTCTAACCTTGTGACTACTTTGTTGGTTGGTTAACCTTTAGGTGAGTGTGCTTAGTTGATATTCCTTATTGCGTTGAGGCCCTGCACGGGGTGCATCACCATAGTTCTTGGTGTTATGTTGGTTAGAAGGAAAAGACACCCTTAGAGTGTGTTTCCCCAATTAATGTTGCTTGGTATTAAAGATTGGTTTGCACAAGTGGGTTGGACACCACTGAGGCCCTGCATGGGGGGCATCACTAGAGTTATTGGCGCTATGTTGGTTAGGAGGAAAAGACACTCTTAGAGTGTGTTTCCCCAATTATTGTCGATTGGTATCAAAGATTGGTTTGCACCAGTGGGTTGGACATCACAAGAGTGTTGGGAACATATAAGTCACTCGTTAATCAATAATTATTTTCATTGTTTAATGNGGAAAAGACACTCTTAGAGTGTGTTTCCCCAATTATTGTCGATTGGTATCAAAGATTGGTTTGCACCAGTGGGTTGGACATCACAAGAGTGTTGGGAACATATAAGTCACTCGTTAATCAATAATTATTTTCATTGTTTAATGGTTTTTTTATTGTAAAATTTTAACTATAATAGAGCATGTTGTTTGATATTTGTTTCGTTCATTAGTGTTGTTTTTTGTGAGTGAGCTTTCAAAGCAACAACCCACCCAGTGTGTGCATGCTGAGTTGGGTTGGAGTTGATGCAGAACACCATGCAATCCAATGCATCTTTGACCACCTTGCCAAGAATGACTTGACTATGATGTTGACCCTTTAACAATGCAAACTCTTAGTGGTCTTTCCAAATTAGTTTCAACCCCCTCAAGTTTTCCAATCAAAGAAGAGGTCACATACTACCTAAGCCCAACTGAGGCAAGAGGTTAGTAACCCTCCGTTAGAGTCAGTTCCCTATAACCTAAGCCTTTAACCTTAGTGGAAGAGATCATGGGGCACTGTAACTCCTTAAGAATTGTCAAGTAAGACTACCCCTGACCTTAATCCATCAATTAAGCAAGTGTCAAGCCCTAGTTCCTCGCTCGATTTTTTTTTTTAATTTGAAGCCATGGTATAGAGGAGTGTTTGAAAGATGGTTGTGAGTGTCAACACTTCTATTTACAAATGTGGAGTTGGAATTAAAATGGTTTGCAACCCTTTCTCTATTATGTTTGTTTGTGTAAAACCTTGACTGTAATCCTTGCAACTCTATTCTTACACATATATATGTTTCCAATAAGGCATGTTTAATGATATTATAACATGATTTTGATTTTGATTTGTTTTAGATAATTGTTTAATTAATGCGACAATATAACATGATTTAGTTTTTGTTTGTGTAAATGTTTTTTTTTTTGGGTTAAAAGTAATGTATAGTAGTTTATATATATATATATATATATATAACTTAATTGGTTGTTTGCAATGTTCTTGGGTATTTGGCTAGTTCCATGCTAGTAGGTGTCTGGTTTGAATCCCCTTGGGCTAGGTGTACTAATCTATATGGTTTAATAAGGATATTATTCATGAATGTGGGAAGCATCCCTTGAATTTCTTCATGAATTTTTAGAAAAAACCCAAGGTGTAAGCTCAAACGATTGTTAACAATGTTGTTGAGCATTTGGATAGATCCATGCCAATAATTGCTCGGTTCAAATCTCCTAGGTTAGACCCACTATTTTATGTTGATAGGTTTATTAGGGATGTCATTCACGAATGTGGAGAAATATTTATTAAATTCTTGGATAAAATTTTCCATATATATATATATATATATAATTAATTACATAATGATAAGAGATTCTTTAAATGTACAATTAATTTGTACATGGTTAAACCTTACATTGAGGAAGATTAATTATGACAAATATATCACATCGTGACTTAACTCGATTTTAGCATGGACCTATACGAAAAAGTGGAAGGAGCCATATGTCTAATCGATATGACAACGTAACCGACCTTGAAATCGACCCCAAGACAAACAAAGGAACGTGCAAAACACATTGAAACGTAAAAAGACTATAAATTGTAAATAATGAAATTAGAACCTAATTTTTTCCTTTCAAGAGTTGTGGAATTGAACTCTCTTAATTTTTTAAGTCAATGAAGATTAAATCCATTAAAAGACCTTTAAGGTATGAAGTGTCAAGTTGACTTATAAAGAGGTGTTGTTTTTTGACTTTGTCGTTCATAAAATGTAACAAGAACCAAGTTTAGTAACTAAACTCATTTCCTTTTTCATTTATGCATGTGTATGTAAGATTTTTTTTATTTTTGGGGGGTTATGATTAATTTTTCAAGTATAGACTTTATGGTACAAATCAGGGAAGTTTCTTTTTTAATATTATTGATATATTTAAATTTACTTTATTATAGTTTTAATTAAATTTAATATTGGGTTGACTCACATGAGGTAAAACATGGTAAAACACCATTTCCGATGTAGATTATGTGTATTTTTAGATATATTAATAGTTTGGGGGAGTTATTAGGTTCACTCATATGATATAAAACAAGGTAAAACAACATTGTCGATGTAGATTATGTGTACTTTTAGGTATATTAGTAGTTTGGGGGAGTCGTAGTAATGAGGATACTGAAATATTGGTTGAAGTTGTAAGGAGACCATACTTCATTTTTAAGCGAAAAATTCCCTTAATTATGTCACTATTATTGATCAAGAACAAGACTAAATGTAATACACATATACATAGACTGAGGTGTAACAATATTTGGAAGTTATTATAATCCCTTTTGCATGACTAATGGAATATATATTGAGTGAGGATATCTTTGAACCAAAGTTCTTAGAAATTCAATGTAGGAGTGCATTCAAAACAAAGGAAGTTTAATAACGACTTATCATCTATAAAATTTATTATGGCTTATGAGACTATTGTAGGATTATATTTAAAATATTTCTTAAATATTCAAGGACATTGTCTCTTGAAGAGGAGAAAAGACTATTTTTTTTTGCTAAATTCCATGGTAGCACCAGTTATAAATTCTTACGATGGAATTTAGCAAAAAATATACATACTTAGGAATAAGTAATTTGATCAATCACATATTTAAGATGGAAAATTAAATCATTTATGTTATTAGAAAATTGATTAATTATAGTTGTTAGGAACAAATGATGGTGTTTTATAATATGTTTTAAGCTATTAGCATTTGAAAATAAATCATGTAATTATCATAAGCACATTAAAGTTTGGAGTTATAACAATATATATAATAATTTTCCGTGTTTATAAATAATTTGGATATTAAAATATGAATATACTTTTATGACCATTTAGAAGAATATGCAATGATTTCATTTGATATAAAAATGATTTCATCACCGTGAATTTTCAACGGGTAGAGAAGAATATGAAACCCTGCGATTGTCAAAGCTAATTTCAATATCTAAATTATTTTGCAAATGAAACTAGCAACACTTTTATAGAAACCTTAATGACCTTGGTATTATTAGTTCCACTATGTCAAAATATAGATATGACAATCCAAAAAAACATTTAGTTTAAATTCCTTTTAATTGCTTGATAGATTAAATTGGATTGTAAACATTAGCATTGTCCATTTGAAGACTTTAAATAAGAGTATAAAGTTTTAAAACAAGCTAAGCTAGCAATGGACATTTGAGTTGTTACTAAAAACTTATTAGAATATTGTTGATGGTCAAGTTAATCGTTAATAGTAAAAGTATGTACATGATATTGATTCCAATTACTATTAACATTATCTTCCTTATTGAAAAGAATTTTAGGAATGTTTACATCCAATTGTGATTTTTGTAAGGTCTTCGACTAGAAGGGTGCGGGCATCCTCACCCAAGTCCTCAAGGAGATGAAATTTTTGGGTTGCTTTGACACCCAAGAGTCACACTAGTTGGGAAAGTGGGTGCCTTGGGTGCACTGACATGCTAAGGGGATTTCCCAAGCATGAGGTGCACCAAAGAGGTTGGGGCATGTTTTCACGAGGAGTGCACCCAAGGTTGGGGCATGCCGATCCCAAGGAACATGAAGGTTGATGAGTGCATGGGTTCATTTGGGCACGTGGGTCCATGAAGGGGCATCTCGGTTTGTTTGGGCACGCTGGTTTGCGAAGGGGCACGACACACCCAAAGGACACAACGATCCGTGAAGGTGACGTTTGGAGTCCATATAAAAGAACAAGGGTGCACAAACAAGAAGGCATAAAGCAAGTGAAGAGGACAAGATCAACTTTGAGGTTCCACAACAGATTTGTTTAAGGAGGGGTGAGATCCCTCAAGGAGCCAAGTAATTCCATATGGGAGGACTTGTGCTTCCTTGAGGTGATTTTGTGGACAAAGTTGGGACAACCTTATTTGGGTTGAGTCTAACAGCAGGTAGGGTGACTTTGGAGCTTAGGGTGACTTTGGAGTTTATGTGAAGTCTTGCGATAGAGAAGAGATGATGAGTCTATGGTGGGTGCATGCTTGGGGTACACTGCAGGAGTTGCAAAAGTTGTTGCAATGGTTAGTCTTGGTGTGAGAAAGTTGTGTATGAGTATCTTGGTGAGGTGACTCAAGTCATGTGACTCTGCCCAAGTTGTAAATCAAGCCGGTAGTGCTCATATCGTAATTGTTTCACAATAATAAGATTTAGCTAGGTGTAAGGCACGTCTTGTGCCTCCCGCATTGTATTTGTGTGTCTCTTGTTTGTTTCACAACTATTCTCTATGATTTACATGTTCATAGGTGTATGCTTAAATGACTAAGTGTTAAGTTATTAAAAAATTGTCTAAGAATACAAGTGACTTGCACTAGAGTAGGAGTGTGACTTTCCCATATCATAGAATGGAGCATGGGTATGCTCCAGGTGAAGATACATAGCCCAAATGAAGTATCCTTGGTGTTTCCAAGTAGCCAAGTGAGAACTGTCATGGTGTTGCATGCCCTCAGCAAGTGCAAGATCGTAAGATTCATGTAGGCATCATGTGGGGATGTGGCAGATGGTACCAGATCCCGAAGCGTGCTCTACTACTGTGATGGTGATGATGGTGGTGGGGCACAACACATAGATAGTTTGGGCGCATACCTGGTGAATGGTTTGGTAAGGTGGACTGAACTTTTGTAGAGACAATATGGGTGTAGAATTGGTTGTGCACACACCTTGAGAAGACCAGGCACACATTTTGTGGTGAAATGAAGCACTTAGGCAAGGCAGATGAATGCATGAATTGTCATATATCTAACCGTAGAAGTGATTACAAAGGGTGTTATGACCTAGAGCAACTTCGTAACAAGGTAGTTGGTTGTGAACATTTTCATCATGACATATTTGTGCCGTGCATCATCAAGAATAACAGTCGAGTTGAGCTAGGTTGTTGGATGAATGGGTTGACCATAGCCTTCAGATGAGGTGACTCTTCACAGAGTTATGCAAGTCAGTTAACAATAATATGATTTAGCATTCGAGCGATGTGTGCATGGTGACTTCAAGCGAAAGCAACCAACGTGCAGAGATGGCAAGACATTGGAGATGAGTTCAGCTAGTTGCATGGGAAGTTTGGGACTTAGATGTATTTCTGAAGTGGATGGATGGACTCAGCCTTGTATCACAGTGAAGGTGTTATGCATATTTGTAGAGTTGTAGATGGTGATTGAGGGGAGTTCATGTGAAGTGTATGTGGCTTGGGAAAGTGAAGGTCCAAGACAACAGACTTGAACCATGGGTGCAACCTAGAATGTCATTGGAGAGGTATGCTTGGTTTTGAGTTCTTGCATTTCCTAACTATTGAGATGAGTTCTTTTAAGGGAAGCCAGATGACTTGGTGGTTCAAGTGTAATCCACTTTTGTGGTGAAAACCAACAAGCTTGATGGTGGCTCAAGTGGTGCAGATCTGAATAAGTCATGTAGCAGTTGAAATTCCTTGAATTGGGTGAATGTGTGGAGAGCACTACAAGGAGAACACCTTCTAGCAGAGGTTTTTAGTGTTACAAAATTTGACAAAATTTTCAAAAACAACTCTGCTACAACCTACTCTATTGATTACAGAGGTTTTAGTGGAGGTTTTAACAAATGTTCCATATAACTAAAAATATTTGGGTCAATGGACGTTGTGGAGGTTTTTTTTTTTTTAAATTCAACCCGCCCTAGTGTGTTAATATAATACAAACACCATGGTGTGTTAATATAATACAAATTCCCCGATGCATTTCTAACTTTGCGCATCAGTTTCACCTTTTTCGTCGTGTGTAGAGCACTAGAGCTCTTATAATTTCTACGCATAGGTTCTAGCTTGTTTTCATATGAAGCACTGGTGCGTTTTAGTTTTTGTACGCACCCGTGTGTTTAAGTTATAGTGAGCATCGATGCAATTAAGTTATCTTGAGACCCAACGCATTTAATATAGTGTGCACCCTGATGCTTGTATAATTAGTATGTCCATGTGTTTGTTTTACCATGTGCACCGAATGACAGTGAAATTTTGAATATTTGAGGTGAGATGTCGACGCCATTATTTTTACTAAGCACCGATGCATATATTATAGTAAAGACATCGGTGTGTAAATAATATTTAGAGCCCTAATGCGCATAATAAAAGTAATGCACCAGTGCACACATTATATTTAGTGCCCTTGTGTATATTTTAAACATTAGCAATGTACAATTTTGAAATGGTAAATATTATTGTACAATATATTGTTTACAAAACAATGTGCTTTCTCAATAGTTCATATTGGTGCATTATTATAATTAATGTGCACTGGTGTGTATGACTCCTCAAAACAAACTGCTTTATATATTACGATACCCAAAATCTAATGAGTTCAAAAGGTGCACTAATATGTATATATTTTAATTAATTTTTTTTTACTAATTTTCAATTAATCATTTCAAAATAAAATATTTTTTTAAGTTTTTGTTATTTCATTTTGATATAATGATTGCATTAATGTGTTCTACAACATAACAATGTAAATCATCCACATATTAATTATTCAAGGACACAACATTTTACAACATTCGACAATGCAATGAAATAAGAAACCCATTTTATTATATATGAATAAGAGACCCATTGTCATACAAAAAGGGACAACGTAAAGGTCCACAATAATCAAATTGCAACCAATATGTAACTATTACACTTATTGGTAACATGTCCTCACACAATTGGGACAATATGTTGAGTACATTAAATAAAATGCCTGATTACTCAACATATATGTAATGTGTTATACAATGAATTACACCTTTGTTATTTGTAACAATGTAAATCATCCACGTATTTAGTGCCCCATGAGTATATATAATGTGTTATACAATGTATTGTACCTCTATTATTTGTAACAATGTAAATCATCCACATATTAATTATTCAAGAACATAACATTTTACAACATTCGACAATGCAATGAAATAAGAAACCCATTTTATTATATATGAATAAGAGACCCATTCTCATGCAAAAAGAGACAATGTAAAGGTACACAATAATCACATTGCAACCAATATGTAATTGTTACACTTATTGGCAACATGTCCTCATGCAATTGGGACAATATGTCGATTAAACAAAATCCTCGATTTTCAGAGACAAATATTCCAAAACATATAACTTGCAGTAACATTCAATTATATCGATTATCATTCATCAGTTGAACTATTTCCATTGCTCAAGCTGCATGCATGCTTCATTTCTTCATCATTTGTAGGCGATATTGTACTTTGTTTTTTTAACATAATGTTTTCTTGATCTACTTGTTTTTTATGTTCCACCCCTTCATCTTCCATCTACAAACATATAAATAAACTGTAATAAGTATATCTACATTTATATATAGTAGAATATACATGATTGTGTAAATAAATAAATAAAAACATACCTTAGCACCAAGTCTTTCATAAACAATACAAATTCTTTCAAAACCATGCTTCATGCATTCTCTCAAAATCTCCTTTGTTGGCTGCATTCCATACTTCGTTTCTTGTATGTTTAATACGACATCACAAAGCACAGTCGATATAATCAATATAAAGTTTTCTTGTTGTTTCATTAATTATAAAACAAGGGAAGTTAAACAACATAACTACTTACAAATTGTTCAATTAAAATTTCATACTTCAACATATACTCACAACCCATACTTAACCCAATGTTTATCAATTCATGGGTCGGATCCTCTTTATATGTTAACACCTATTAGAAGAAATCAATGGACAAGTATAAATTAATTATTTAAATGTAAAGATCACAACAAACATGAAATCTTAAGGAAGGTCGAAAACGTAAATACTCACAAAGTTTACAATCAACCCTTTTATTCTCCGTCGTCCTGTCTTAAGTGTTGAATGGGTTCTATTTTTTCTTTTCTTTTCTGCAACAAAACACTTGAAAATTAGTATTTCTTGCGATAATTAAATTCGATGTACATTAAATAATAAATAAATGATTGCATACCTCTGATGCACATTGTAGTTGGGATGGCTCCTCATGCGATGCAATTATGTTCATTTATTTTACCATCTTCTTCTACACATTTTAGGACATCCCTACTGGAAAGTCTTGGTTTTCCCCTTGTTTGTCCGTTGGAATTTTTAAAAACTCCCTTCTAAAAAAAAAAAAAAACCTATGAATCATCAGATATAAAAATTACGTGATTTAAAGAAAAAGATCCCATAGTAATTTATATGCACCCGGGAATCAACCATATTTATACACACTGGTGCATCAACCATATATATATACACCAATACAATATAACAATGTCGTTGCAAAATTGAAAATGTTTTACAAATTTTTGTATTTAGTCGATGCTTTATGAATTAAGAAAAACACGACTTCCTAAGTATTGTTTATTGTGCACTGTTAAACTGTGAATAAATTTAAGACATGGTGATTTCCATATAAAAAATAGTATTTTTTTCCACTTTAGACTCAACTGTGCACTTTGTAAAAATGTGCCCTAATGCTTATCTAGGTAAAATGAGCACATATGACCCAAAAAATGATTTTTTTTTTAATATTATTCTAATTTAAATTAAGTGGTGTTGTTGACATACAAATACACACTGATGCTCTTACTATGTATAGAGCGCATTAGTAACCATAAATGCATTTAAACAAAAATTGACAACGACAGAACAATTTGGGATCTAATGTAATGAGAGGTTTCATTGCAACGGATATGAAATTCCCATATACAAATAAACAAACCCTATAATATCCATCTAGGTTTTTGACCTAATATCCATCTTGATCTCTTGTTAAATGCCTTTAGAAGACATAGGACATATTCTTAGGGCTTGTGGTGGACTCCCCTAAGTTGTTTTTCTAAAGAATCAATACCTAGGGCTTGTGAGTGGACTCCCCTAGGATTTCACTATTGAGTTTTCTCTTGCCTTTTCTCTCCATAGAAATTTCATTTATTGACTCCACATTCCCAAGGAACTAGACAACACTAGTCTATTCTCTTGCAAAGTGACTTTAAAACCCTAAATATTCTCTCTCCTTTGACGTCATATGTCGGTTTTAGGTATTATTTCATTCTATATTTATTCTTCAACCATTTGTAGCCTAACATCTAGGTTTTATATCCTTTTCTACCTCTAAATAACTTTTAGACATAATTTATTGCATCATTGTTGTAGTTTTCAAGTAACTAGGGCTTGACATCCTGCACATTTTAAAGTAGTTTCATGCCATTTTACTTTTCAATAAGAATTAGTTACTTAATGTGTTAGTCTTGTCTTGCATTCCATCTCTCTTTCATTTCAATTTCGTTGGTTTTAGGATTGTTATATTTACATTGTCATAACTTGTTATATTGTTGAAGTAATCATCTCTTTATGCAATTTTTATTACAACCATATATTTTTCTTTGATAAGTAGTGTTTCAGTGCGTTCTTTTGACTTATTAGAATTGGAAAATATCTCTTATTGTCTTAGAACACCTCACACACAAATATGGAAATTGCTTTGTTTAACCACCTTGTCTTCACCTTGATTATTAACCTAGTTGTTGGTATAACTAAGTAACCAAGATAGAAGGACGTAGACTTGATTTATTCTTGCTATATGATTCCTTGAGGTTGTTAGGGAAGCCTCCCTTGTGTTGGATCTCAATCCTTCACTAAAACGAGGGAAGCAATTGCTTTGGTGACAGTGGCAAGTACTTCCATATGTTACACTCATCTTACATCTTGCGAAGTTTTTTCACAAGTGCTAGATATTGTGATAATAGGAAGATCCTCCAACTTATAGAGGTTATGGTTGTATCTAGATCAATGTACTGACCTAAAGTGAACTCACACCTTATGACACTATTTCCTAGTCTTTGATGGAAACTTTTTCCAATGAATAATATGATGTTAATTATCCATTTTTCCCTATTGTTGTTGTGATCAAAATTTAGAGAAATGCCTTATTTGGCAATAAAACTAAACTCACTTTTGTTTCCTTGTTCTCTTAGTACATTCCTTATTGGATTCGAAAGTCTATCTTCTAGGGCTTGAATTACTTTTCTTGGTGTTCATTTTTTAGAAACTGAATGCTTATTTCTATAGGTTTTGTGGTTTCATGCAACTTCTATGTTAAAAATGGTTTTTAAGTCTTTGTCTAATTTACACTTATATTTTAAGACTACAATCTAAGCATTTCAATGTTTGGTTTGGAGTGTCGCATATTTGGGAGCAAATTTCATATGTAGAGAAACTTCTTGGCTATACATCTTCATCACCAACATGTATTACACAGGGTATGAATTCTGAGAGAATAAGTATGATAGAGTTTGTGATGTAGATATTGAGAGGCTTTGATATGAACATTATCAAGATTGGAATTAAAGAAGAAGATTTATGTGGCCCAAAACAACATGCCAAACATTTGTTGGACTACTATTGGAGAAAAGGGTACTTACATATTTAGGGATGTCCAATGTGGCTACTATACATTATATGATACCTTACCCCTTTTGTTCAAAGTGAAAAACTAATAAATGTCTTTATATTTTTAATTTATTGTAGCTATAATGAAATCTCTT
>ML790894.1:259118-288977 GCA_009831015.1 Picea engelmannii | reverse complement strand
TGTTTTCCTTGTGCGATGTTCCCTTCAGGGCGCACTACGTGCTCCAAGGGTGCCACTCGCCTCTTTCCATTTTCCTTGCGTGACATGCCCTTCAGGATGCACTACGTGCTCCAAGGGTGTCACTTTCCTCTTTCCATTTTTCTTGCACGACGTGCCCTTCAGGATGCACTACGTGCTCCAAGGGTTCCACTCGCCTCTTTCCATTTTTCTTGCACGACGTGCCCTTCAGGATGCACTACGTGCTCTAAGGGTGCCACTCGCGTCTTGGCTGACTTGGTAGACATAAAAAATCCCTGGAGTCAATACTCCGCCATGTGATCTTGTGGAAGACTAAGGGCCTCTAAGGAATAAGGCCCCTACCTTATTGCACACCCCTTAGAATCATCGTGAGCGACTGTCACAGTCTGCCCTCACAACATCGTGGGTCTTCTCGAACTAGGTAATCGTTAACCTATAGTTCGAGCCACGACGTGAGTGCTAGTAGGCTGTGGCAGGTCTGTTGTCCACACCTCTCCCTCAAAGTCTCTGGTTGTCGTGTGTGACCCCTCTACTCCACATGTGAGTCTGGTCAACAAGCTATCGTCAGCCTGCATCATCAACGGATCATGTCAGCAAAATAACCAATCATCATAACATATAATCAAATGTCCACATGTCATATCTACAACAATCAAACCCCAATAGTCCACTCCCTGACTCAATCCAGAGTCTAAGGGGTTTCATCGATGCCTCTGCATCCTCGAGGTCCAAAGTCCTTCACACTCAGGAGAACCAAGTCAATAGCACATGTCTATGTCAATACAACAAAATAACATGTCATCATATCCGTAATGCCTCATGATCAAAATCAAACACCCAAAAGTATAATAATCTGGATCACTTGCAAGCAAGTGTCCTCAAAGAATAAGTTCGCTCAGTGCACACAAGAGCTAGATGTTACACACATAGCTGATTTTGTTGAAATATGCGAAGAACTTGTTATAAGTGTTGAAGATGCACCTTCCAAGTTTTGGAGAAAATAAGAATATCATCTAAATAGATGTCAACAACTTAATTGAAGCAATCTTTGAAAATATCATCCATTAATATCATAAAGGTAGTCGGGGAACTACTAAGCCCAAATGATATCACAAGCCATTCAAAAAGACCCATTTTGGTTTTAAAAGATCTTTTCTAAGTATCTTTTGCTTGAACCCTAACCTAATGATATCCACTATTAATATCAATTTTAGTGAAGAATTTTTTACCCAGAAGTTTATCGAGCAAATCATCAATGTGAGGAAGTGGATATTAATTATTTGTGGTGATTTTATTTAATGCCTGAAATCAACATAGAGATGCTAAGTCCCATGTTTCTTAAGTACAAGGAATATTGGTGATGCACAAGAAGAGATATTTGGCTTTATGAAACCTAAATTAGACAATAAATATTAAATTTTCCTTTTAATTTCATTACTTTGAATAATTCAAGTGTGATACAATGGTGCATTAGGAAGAGAGACACCAGGAAGAAGATCAATTTGTATGATTGATTTCTCTATGTAGGCCAAGTGTTGTAGGTTCTCGGAACACATTTGAACAAGATTGCAAAAATTGATTATGATCTGCATGTGGTGTATAAATCATGATATTTACTTGTTTTTCATGAGATTGAGACCTTATGAATATTAATGCTAGTGATGTTGTTTGATTAACTACTTTATGTGCCTACTTGCAAGTGAGTACCAAATTAATTGTTTTTTATGTGCTTCTAATTAAATTCTTTTTATTGTATTTTCGCAGTGTATATGTATTTTTTTTTTCATTGTGGTTCATGATGCAAAGCTCGTTACGCCCACAGTAATACCCCCTAAAATACGGAGAACATAGGAGGTTCAAGTATTTCGAGAATATTTGGATTACAAAGAGAAACATGTCGCATAGATGAGACTCAAACCTCAGTGGGGAGGAGAAAACTCCCCACCCAAACCAATTGAGCTACAACCACTTGACTGCGTATATGTATTGTTATATGCATCATTGTAATATTTCATATCATACTAATAGGGATTACTAAGCAATGAACCACAACAATCCATATCAATCACATCACAAGTGACCTTATCCACACACTTAAGACCAAAATCAAATAACATAGTTTATGTGTGTGTGATTTGTGTATATGAACCATTATCCTTCCATCCAATTGCATATGGATGAGGATGAAGATCCCACTAGCAAGTGCAACTTGTCAACGATGGCATTTTCAATTAGATTTTTTTGTGAGCCATCATCGAACAAACTATCATGTGTGAGGTGCGCATGTGTGACAAACAAATTGTCACACCCCTCTTGAGTAGGATTATGGTGCATCACAATAACCTTATTGAGTTGACCTTTCAACTCATCATAAGTCCTATCATCATTATAGGTCTTGATAGGAGCATCATTATCTCCTCATTCTTGAGATGATACAATCAAATATTTCTTCTTCAATTTAAAACATTCAGACTTATCGTGTCCTTGTTTCTTATGAGAGACACAAAATTTGTCATTTTTCTTAGCATTAAAAGAAGAAGATGATGAAGAGTGATTTCTTGTTGTGGAAAAAGGTGTAGGCTTTGTGGTTTTTTTTCTATGCTTGTTGAAGGAGGATGGACATTGATAAATTTTACACTTATCAAAAAGCTTCTCTTTGGTCAACTATGCTTGATTGTATGCAACATCAAGGGTGGTGATCTCCACATACTTTAGCTAGCGATATAAATGTTCTCGCAATCCATTTTTAAACTCGAGGAAAAGTTTATCAACTATATTAGTAAGGTTGAGGAGAACTCACAACCGATTGAACTAATGTATATACTCTTTGCACATGCATGTTGAATCCTTGATGTAGGTGAAGCCACTTGATTTTCATATCTTGTTTGTAGCTAAAAGGATAGAAGTGAGACTAAGGGCTTCCACAAGCCCATCCAAGTGGTGATAGGATTTCAATTTACTACATTTTTTGCAACCAGTAACTTGGAAAGCCCTGTAAGCTTCAACTTGGAAAGCCCTTCCAACTTCAACTTAGCAAATATAAACTTCTCATACTCGTGGATCTGATTATAATCAAACCATGTATCTAGGTTGAGGATCCAATTGTTGAGCACTTCCAAATCTCGGTCTCCATTGTAAGTGGGCACCTCACAATTGGTGCACCAAGGAGATGGCTTGTCGAGTAAAATATCATTCACCTTATTGGTTAAAGAGGCAGTGATGTTGGAAAGTTCTAATGAGCATAAGTGTTTCATGGCTCATGTAGTCATTGTCTTTAAAGCAAGTGAAAGGAACACACTGTAACAATAGTTAGAAACCTTTTTTTTTTTAATTTTCTAAATTTACAAAAACAATCTTCCCTCCGAAGGTTACAATCCCTCCAAAATTTTGCAAATTGTTTTCCATAGTGTTGTAGAGAAATAACAACTTGAATCACAATGTGAACAACTTTTACTTTCAATATTTTCTTGACACATAAACTAAATAAAAATAAAAGAAATTCATTTATGCATACCAGGGTAACATGAGCTAGACATATATATTATAGATGGGAATGTCAAGAGGTTCATCAATCCATCTAAGAAGTGTGCAAAGACATATAGCATATACTGTACTAAATGGAGAGTTATTGTACTAAAAACTAGCATATAATGTACTAAATGGAGAGTTATTGTACTAAAAACTTGAATACTTTGTCAAAGAGTTATAGATGCATTATGAGTTGAGAAAAAGAACCTCGTTATTGGGTCACTGACCATGTGTTTGAGTCCTTAATCAAATTAGGGATTACGGATTTTGTTGGATCACACATCAACAACAAAATGTACACAATATTAAAAACCAAAATTAAGCATGCCCCATATTTAGAGAGGCAATCTATAATTCGTTGCAGAAGATCACCAAAATTGGTTGAGCTTCCAATTAGCATGTAGTCTTGGGCTTGTGCTTCTAGTGTGTGAGCATAACCTCTAACTCAAACACATGTTGTGTTAATGGAATGCCACATTATCCCCACACACCAACAAAATGGTTCGATCCTTTAATTGAAAAAGGAGGTCGACCGTTGGGTGGCTAAGAACCAAAAATCCCAAGCACACAAATCTCATCAATTACATTACTTTTATTTACAGGGAATTGCCTTTATTTACAAGGAATTTTGTTAAACGTGGTTTAAAACTTATATCATCTTTATATGATAGTTTGTCTTTGTTATAATAGTTTGTCTTTGTTATAAGAATTATGTTTACATATTTATATGGTTTAAATTGTCTTTGTACAATATTTTGCTTGTGTTTTATATTTAAGCTACATACTAGATATTTACATATTTATATTTAAGCTACATAATAGATATTTAACTTGTTTTTATATTTAACTTATACAATATATATAACTTGATTTTATATTTAAAACGATACACCATACAATCTATTTAACTTATACAATATAAAGTTACAATCAAAAGAATATTTTGTATTTAACTTATTTAGGTTATTGTGAGATATGTACTAACTATTGACTTAGCTTGAAAAAAAAGTTATTATATACCTTGCAACCAACTTTACGTATGAACTTTTTTATTTTTTATTTTTTTTAATTAATAAAAGACGACACTTCCTATGGCTTATTACCTGAGAAATCAGGACCAGGAACAACGTATTTTTGTTTCCATCTTATAAAAAAATAGTAGTGTATTTCATAGTAATTATAAACTTGAAATATTTTTCTTCCTACTCTACTATCAATATCAATACTCTATTATCAATATCAATAGAAAAAAAAGTATACAAACAATGATGGAGAGGGTAGTTGATGCTCCATCCCTTTAGAGACCAAGATAAACATTAAAGAATATGCAAAAAAAGTCAATCCTCGTGTTTCAGGCATTTTCTTTTGTAGTTTTTTTTCCATTGGCTCTTCTTTTATCAGGATAGGATTGGAGGGTGAGCCTACATGTGCTTGGAAAAGATCTATGTTCTTCATGGGAGAGTCAGGAAAGTCTTAAGGAGTGTTAACTAAAATTTCAATGTTGAAGATTTCTTGATAGAGAGTGTCAAATTTATGATCCATGACATGTAGCTTATTCCATATGACTTTTTATTGGTTTTCCTTCTCCTCAATAATTTGTGTAATAAATTCCTCGTTCAACTAGTATAATTTCATTGGTTTAAAGTTTTTGGTGTCCCTAGTATGAGAATAACCATAATAATGAATCCAATCTTAGAATTTTGCCTCAAGTTGCTACTTGTGGAGTTGTTGTCTTTTCCATTTGACTTTCTTCTCCATATCCTCAATCTTCATCTTAGTATCCTTAGAGAACTGAAGTTGGAAGTCTAAGGCAACCCTCATAGCGTTCAGTTGAACTTTGGTTAGGCGTTGGGGAGTGTTGCATGAAGGGGAGGGTTTAAGAGCTAAGGGTGTGCCTTCGCAAGTGTTCCTCTTGTTGTATATAGACTTGGTAGCCTGACCAACAAGTTTCATGATTGAAGATAGAGTGTGACCAGGAATCAACACAATGCCACCAAAAATAGAGATGAAGCATAAGAACACCACCCACAAGAGAAACAAAGGAATGAACCACCCCATAATTATGGTCCAAGGATGAGCTAGCAATGATAGAGGGTCCAACGTCCAAATGGATACAACGATTTTAAAGATGAGGCAATGGTTTGAGATCTTGCCTAGTTCGAGAATCCCTTTCCCCCATAACCCATCCCACCACCACAAAGACAAGAAATTGATCGTCGCTCTTAGGGAACCCCCTGGACTTACAAAAGGCCAAAGACTTATACAACCAACATACATGATGATGCCTAGGACCAAGAATATAACTAACGACAAAGTAGGGGCTCTTATGCATAAGGAAGGCGAATAAACCAGGATTTAGTAAGGGAAAGCAACATGGTTTTCTTCCCAAAAACTACCCCCACCACCCAACAATCTCAAAAAATTCATGAAACCACTACTAAGTGCACAAAGAACATGAAACCAAAACAAAGTGCATCCCATAAAAACATGAAGACAATTATTGACTAGGAGATGTGGAATTAGCCTCATGTTGCGCGGATCACAACGAAATTTATTGATTTTGGAGTAGGTTAGGGCTACAACCTTTACTAGTTGGTTTGCATGTTTAGCACAACCATGTGCTATAAAACCTCCCTAGTCAGCTTATTCCATGACTGAATGCCCAACCATTACTTCACCCTCATCATTTACACTACCGCCATATAGAATTCTCAATTCAACCATAAAAATTGCAGTGCTTGCATAGTATAAATCAGATTGTATTGAAATGATTAGGGGGTGTTATTTATCATGGCCTCTCTCAACCACATGGGAACCCTATCGCTTGTGTTTGTCACTCAATTCAAGAATGTTTTTGATATTATTATTGTTATCAAAACATTGTTAAATATCAATTTTTTTTATTAATTTAAAATATATTTTTTATTCAAAATATAGAAACATTTTAATATATTATTTCCAATTTCCAAATTTTTTCATTAATTTAAAATATAATTTTAATTTTAAGTATAAGAATATTTTATTATATTATTTCCAACTTCTCCATTTCAAATATTTCAAATATTAATAGATTATTTTTCATTTTTAGTTGAAATTTTATATTTATGTATTTTTTTCCCATATATATTTATGTGTTTATTTATATTTTTTTATAAAAACATTTTAAATACTTTTTCACTTATAAATTAATAATATTAAATATTTTATAATTGGTTATTATAATTATTTAATTTTATAATAATTTTTATGTGTTTATTTATATTTTTTATAAAAACATTTTAAATACTTTTTCACTTATAAATTAATAATATATTTATGTGTTTATTTATGTTTTTTTATAAAAACATTTTAAATACTTTTTCACTTATAAATTAATAATATTAAATATTTTATAAAATATGAATTGATTATTATAATTATTTAATTTTATAATAATTTGTATGTGTTTATTTATATTTTTTATAAAAACATTTGAAATACTTTTTCACTTATAAATTAATAATATTAAATATTTTATAAAAATATGAATTGGTCATTATAATTATTTAATTTTATAATAATTTTTATTATTATTAAAAACATAAAGTTAAAATTTTCATTTAAATTAAATTTTGATTAAACCTTTTATAATTTAAATATATTTACTTGATTAATTTTCATTAATATCAGTTTTTTTATTAATATTAAATTTTAATTAAACTTTTTTATGATTTAAATTTACTTACTTGGTTAATTTATTAACATACATCCATGTCATGAACATGTGAGCAATTCAATCAAATTTCACATGTTTTATATGCATAAGATCCATATGTGGGATCTTTGTAGTTGATAGTTTGTATTATTAATGGAGTACACTCTTATGATAGTGGATCCTTATCCTTCTTATGAGTATAATATTCATATCCCTCTCATTTAATACACATTTTTTTTATCTTTAGTTTTTAAAAAATTTTGAAACATGAATTTCATGTTTATGTTATTGTGGTTTATATTTTGAATGTAATTATGTCGCGTTTATATTATGATGTCGAATAGTTTATTATTATTGTTCTTTATTTAGTTGGAAATATTGTAATCAACATGTTTTAATGCTGGGGTAATTTTATTAATCAAGTCATTTTTCATCACATTATTCTAAGTTTTTAACAATCATGGTTTAACTATTTTATTATTGTATTATTTATTTTATTGTTGTATTGTTCATGGTTTAAGAAAACTCATTTTTTAATGATTTGTATTAATTTTTTGTTTCGATGATCTTTATGATGTTTTTGTCATGTTAATATGTTGTGTATTCAGTGTTAGTGTGTTCTTAGAGCTTGATTGTCATAAACGTACATGTATTTTTGAAATTTTTTACTTTCGACACTTGAGGTTGTGTAATATTGTCTTTCCTCAGGTGTAGTGCCATGACCAACTTGTGTCCATTACAATCAAACTACACCTCTTCATTTAAAGTTTGCCCATAACTACACCTTAAGTTATAGTTGGCTAGATCTACAACTAAGTTGTGTACAACCAAGTCTACAATGGGCACATGTCCAACCATGGCCTTAAATTATCCCAGATTTATTACACTCATTCATCCAATATAATGTAAGGAATAGTAAAATCCAACAAGCATAAAAAGTCCACAACACAGAAGTATGGGTGGAACCCAAGGCAAATGCCTTAACTTTATTATATGAAGAATGTTACAAAGATACAACAAGGGAGTGTAGCCTTATGCCTACAACTCTTTTACGAATATACAACAATTTGAGGAAATATTGCCTAATGCCCAAAAGACTTGCATAATCCAACCTGTGAAGCATCTGTGGATTTGCCTCCTGCAGCTCTCTTTCCTCACTCAATGCAGTCTCGGTCTAGCTCTATCATGCCTTAGACAACTTGTCAAGTTTTCTAAGTCCTACATGCAAATTTCCTCAGACTTAGTCAACGTTGAGGTAGTCTACTATGCCAACCCCAAACTTAGTGCAATCGTAGAACTCCTTGTTCTCCCTTGTATGAATGAATCTTCTTGAATATTTTTCCTTGAATGAATTTACACAATGTAGGCTTCTTCTTTATGTAGTGGATGATGTCTTCTCATTTCCTTCTTCTAAGGTGACTTCCAATCCACTCCACATCCAAAGTACAGCCAACATGTAATTCACCCATCCATTTTCCAAGTGTTGCAACCCTTGGGTCTACACATCTAACTATTGTTTCCAAGACATCCCAAGCTTCTCATATGTCTGATGGTCAATTTCCTTGCTCGAATGATGTCCAAGGCCCTCCTTTCGCTTTCTTTTGTCACATGCCATGCAAAGCATTCCTTCATCCAAATTGCAATATGTACCCATCTACCTAGGAAGTCCTACCCGTTGAATAAGGTGTTGTGACCCAAATCAAGGTATTAAGACCTACATGTTCATGAACTAAGGAATGGCCAATGTCCAAGTCATTGTGCAACCTCTATAAGAAACCCCAAGTGACAACTCTTATCTTGTTTCCATACTTAGCCAAATTGCTTTGCCATTCCTTGAATGACTTTACACAATGTAGGCTTCCTCTTTATATAGTGGACGATGTCTTCTCATATCCTTCTTCTAAGGCGACTTCCAATCCACTCCACATTCAAAGTAGACCCAATATGTAATTCACTCATCCATTCGCCAAGTGTTGCAACCCTTGGGTCCACACGTCTAACTATTGTTCCCAAGATATCCCAACCTTCTCATACTTATGATGGTCAATTGTCTTGCTTGAATGATGTCGAAGGCCCTCCTTTCCCTTTCTTTTGTTGTATTCCATGCAAAGCATTCCTCCATCCAAATTGTGATCTGTACCGATCTACCTAGGAACTCCTACTCGTTAACTAAGGCGTTGTGCCCCAAACCAAGGCATTGATACCTACATGTTCATGAACTAAGGAATGTCCATTGTCCAATTCATTGTGCAACCTCTATAAGAAACCCCAAGTGACAACTCTTATCTTGTTTCCATACTTAGCCAAATTGCTTTGCAAATCCTTGAATGACTTTACACAATGTAGGCTTCCTCTTTATATAATGGATGATGTCTTCTCATATCCTTCTTCTAAGGTGACTTCCAATCGACTCCACATTCAAAGTAGGCCCAACATGTAATTCACCCATCCATTAGCCAAGTGTTGCAACCCTTGGGTCCACACGTCTAACTATTGTTCCCAAGACATCCCAACCTTATCATACTTATGATGGTCAATTGGCTTGCTTGAATGATGTCGAAGGCCCTCCTTTCCCTTTCTTTTCTTGCATTCCATGCAAATCATTCCTCCATCCAAATTGTGATCTGTACCCATCTACCTAGGAACTCTTACTCGTTGACTAAGGTGTTGTGCCCCAAACCAAGGCATTGCTACCTACATGTTCACAAACTAAGGAATGTCCATTGTCCAAGTCATTGTGCAACCTCTATAGGAAAGCCCAAGTGACAACTCTTATCTTGTTTCCATACTTAGCCAAATTGCTTTGTCAATCCATCAGGAACTTAGGCATGCCTTGTCATTATGCAATACTATCCAAGGCATGCTCATCCAACCTTGAACCCTTCCATCGCCCCATAATTGACTTATTTCTAGATGCATAGATGTTTTATTAATATTTATAACAAATCTTCCAACATTGCATTATAAAAAATAATGCAATGTTATTATTTCCATCCTATAAAAAATTAGTATTGTATTTCATACTAATTATAAACTGAAATAGTTGTCTTTTTGCTCACGTATTATTGTTTCCATCCTATATAAAATAGTAGTGTATTTCATATTAATTATAAACTAAAATAATTGTCTTTCTACTCTACTATCAATAGAAAAAAAGAAGCATAGAAACAATGATGGAGAGGGTAGTTGATGCTCCATCCCTCTAGAGACCAAGATAAACACAAAAGAATATATAGAAGGTCCATCCTCCTGCTTTAGGCATTCTCTTTTGCAGTTTTTCTCCATTGGCTCCTCCTTTATCAGGATAGGATTGGAGGGTGAACCTACATGTGCTTATAAAAGATCTATGTTCTCCGTGGGAGAGCGAGGAAATTCCTAAGGAGTGTTAACTAAAATTTCAATGTTGAAGATTTCTCGACAAAGAGTGTCAAATTTATGATCCATGACATGTAGCTTATTCCATATGACATTCTATTGGTTTCCCTTCTCCTTAACATTTTGTGCAATAAATTCCTTGTTCAACTAGTATAATTCCGCTGGTTTAAAATTTTTGGTGTCCCAAGTATGAGAATAACCATAATAATGAATCCAAACTTAGAATTTTTCCTCCAGTTGCTACTTGTGGAGTTGTTGTCTTTTCCATTTGACTTTCTTCTCCATATCCTCAATCTTCCTCTTAGTATCCTTAGAGAACTGAAGTTGGAAGTCTGAGGCAACCCTCATAGCGTTCAATTGAACTTTGGTTACGCGTTGGGGAGTGTTGCATGAAGGAGAGGGTTTAAGAGCTAAGGGTATGCCTTCCCAGGTGTTCCTCTTATTGTATATAGACTCGGTAGCCTAGCCAACAAGTTTCATGATTAAAGATAGAGTGTGACCAGGGATCAACACAATGCCACCAAAAATAGAGATGAAACAGAAGAACACCACCCACAAGAGAAACAAAGGAATGAACCACCCCATAATTATGGTCCAAGGATGAGCTAGCAATGGAAAAGGGTCCAACATCCAAATGGATACAACGATTTTAAAGACGAGACAATGATTTGAGCTCTTTCCTAGTTCGAGAATCCCTTTCCCCCGTAACCCATCCCACCACCACAAAGACAAGAAATTGATCGTCCCACTTAGGGAACCCCCTGGACTTACGAAAGGCCAAAGACTTGCAACCGACATACATGATGATGTCTAGGACCATGAATAGAACCAACGAAAAAGTAGGGGCTCTTATGCGTAAGGAAGGCGAATAAACCAGGATTTGGTAAGGGAAAGCAATAGGGTTTTCTTCCCAAAAACTACCCCCACCACCCAACAATCTCAAAAAATTCACGAAACCACTCCTGAGTGCACAGAGAACATGAAACCAAAACAAAGTGCATCCCATAAAAACATGAAGACAATTATTTACTAGGAGATGTGGAATTAGCCTCATGTTGTGTGTATCACAACCAAATTTCTTGATTCTGGAGCAGGTTAGGGCTACAACCTTTACTAGCTAGTTTGCATGTTTAGCACAACCATATGCTATAAAACCTCCCTAGTCAGTTTGTTCCACGACTGAATGCCCAACCATTGCTTCACCCTCATCATTTACACTACTGTCATATAGAATTCTCAGTTCAACCATTAAAATTCCAGTGCTTGCATAGTACAAATCAGACTATATTGAAATGATTAGGGAGTGTTATTTATCATGGCCTCTCTCAACCACATGAGAATCCTATCTCTTGTGTTTGTCACTGAATTTAAGGATGTTTTTTTTTTTTATTGTTGTTATCAAAACAATGTTAAATGTCAAAAAAATTTATTAATTTAAAATATATTTTTTATTCAAAATATAATTTTAATATATTATTTCCAATTTCCAATTTTTTCATTAATTTAAAATMTAATTTTAATTTTTCATTAAGTTAAAATATAATTTTAATTCAAAGTATAGGAACATTTTAGTATATTATTTCCAACTTCTCCATTTCAAATATTAATAAATTATTTTTCATTTTTAGTTGAACTTTTATATTTACGTATTTTTTTTTTTCCTTTTATATATATTTATATTTATGTGTTTATTTATATTTTTTTATAAAAAACATTTTAAATATTTTTTCACTTATAAATTAATAATCTTAAATATTTTATATGAATATCAATTGGTCATTACAATTATTTAATTTTGTAATAATTTGTATTATTATTAAAAACATAAAAGTCAAAATTTTCATTTAAATTAAGTTTTGATTAAACCTTTTATGATTTCAAGATAATTACTTGGTTAATTTTCATTAATATTAATTTTTTTTTATTAAATTTTTTATAATTTAAATTTATTTACTTGATTAATTTTCATTAATATCAATTTTTTTTATTAATATTAAATTTTGATTAAACTTTTTATGATTTAAATTTACTTACTTAGTTAATATATTAACATACATCCATGTCAATACATCCATGTCAAGAACATGTAAGCAATTCAATCAAATTTCACATGTTTTATATGTATAATATAAAACATAAGTGGGATCTTTGTAGTTGATATTTCTAAAAGTTTGTATTATTAATGGAGTACACTCTTATGATAGTGGATACTTATCTTTCTTATGAGTATAATATTCATATCTCTTTCATTTAATATAGACTTTTCTTATCTCTCGTTTTCTTGAAGCATGCATTTCATACTTACGCCATTGTGGTCCATACTTTATTTTGAATATAATTGGTCCATACTTTATTTTGAATATAATTGTGTTGTGTTTATTATTATGATGTTAAATAGTTTATTATTATTGTTTTTTTATTTAGTTGTCAATTACAAATTGACATGTTTTAATTTTCGGGTAATTTTATTAATCAAGTAATTTTTTATCACATTATTATAAGTTTTTAATCATGCTTTAAGTATTTTATTATTGTATTGTTTATTTTATTGTTGGTTTAAGAAAATTCGTTTTTTTATGATTTGTATTAATGTTTTTGTTTTGATGATTTTTATGATGTTTTTGTTATGTTAATGTGTTGTGTATTAAGTGTTAGTGTGTTTTTAGAGTTTGATTGTCACAAACCTACATGCATGTTCGAATTTTTTCACTTTTGACATTTGAAGTTGTGCAATATTGTCTTGCCTCGGGTGCAGTGGCATGGTCAACCTGTGTCCATTACAATCAAATTACACCTCTTCACTTAAAGTTTGCCCATAACTATACCTTAAGTTACAGTTGGCTAGATCTGCAACTAAGTTTTGTACAACCAAGTTTACAATGGGCACACATCCAACCGTGTCCTTAAATTATCCTAGATTTATTGCACTTAGTCATCCAATATAATGTAAGGAATAGTAATATCCAACAAGCATAAAGCGTCCACAACATAGAAGTATGGGTGGCACCCAAGGCAAATGCCTTAACTTTATTATATGAAGAATGTTACAAAGATACAACAAGGGAGTGTAGCCTCCTGTCTACAACTCTTTTACGAATATACAACAATTTGAGGAAATATTTCCTAATGCCCAAAAGACTTGCATAATCCAACTTGTGAAGCATCCGTGGATTTGCCTCCTACAACTCCCTTTCCTCACTCAATGCAGTCTCAGTCTAGCTCTATCATGCCTTAGACAACTTGCCAAGTTTTATAAGTCCTACATGCAAATTTCCTCAGACTTAGTCAACGTCTAAGTAGTCTACTATGCCAACCCCAGACTTAGTGCAATCATAGAACTCATTGTCCTCCCTTGTACAAATGAATCTTCTTGAATCTTTTTCCTTGAATGACTTTACACAATGTAGGCTTCCTCTTTATGTAGTGGATGATGTCTTCTCTTTTCCTTCTTCTAAGGTGACTTCCAATCCACTCCACATCCAAAGTAGAGCCAAAATGTAATTCACCCATCCATTTGCCAAGTGTTGCAACCCTTGGGTCCACACATCTAACTATTGTTCCCAAGACATCTCAACCTTTTCATACGTCTGATGTTCAATTGTCTTGCTTGAATGATGCCCAAGGCCCTCCTTTCCCTTTATTGCAATATGTACCCATCTACCTAGGAACTCCTACTCGTTGACTAAGGTGTTGTGCCCCAAATCAAGGCATTACTACCTACATGTTCATGAACTAAGAAATGTCCATTGTCCAAGTCATTGCGCAACCTCTATAAGAAACCCCAAGTGACAACTCTTATCTTGTTTCCATACTTAGCCAAATTGATTTGTCAATCCTTGAATGACTTTACACAATGTAGGCTTCCTCTTTATATAGTGGATGATGTCTTCTCATTTCCTTCTTCTAAGGTGACTTCCAAATCCACTCCACATTCAAAGTAGACCCAACATGTAATTCACCCATCCATTCACCAAGGGTTGCAACCCTTGGGTCCACATGTCTAACTATTGTTCCCAAGGCATCCCAACCTTCTCATATGAATGATGGTCAATTGTCTTGCTTGAATGATGTCCAAGGTCCTCCTTTCCCTTTATTTTGTTGCATTCCATGCAAAGCATTCCTCCATCCAAATTGTGATCTGTACCCATCTACCTAGGAACTCCTACTCGTTGAATAAGGTGTTATGCCCCAAATCAAGGCATTGCTACCTACATATTCATGAACTAAGAAATGTCCATTGCCCAAGTCATTGTGCAACCTCTATAAGAAAGCCCAAGTGACAACTCTTATCGTGTTTCCATACTTAGCCAAATTGCTTTGCTAATCCATCAAGAACATAAACATGCCTTACCATTATGCAATACTATCCAAGGCATGTTCATCCAACCTTGAACCCTTCCATCGCCACATAGACTTATTTCTGCATGAATAGATGTTTTATTAATATTTATAACAAATCTTTCAACATTGCATTATAAAATATATAAGTTATATGGATTTTGACAATTTCTCAAAAAATACACCAAATCATATTCAATTAATAACCTAAGCTTTATAATGTTTAGTGACATGAAATAATTACTCATCAAAATTTTAGAATCAACATACTAGGGAATCTCATTAATTCTTTCGAACAATAAAATTTGGAGCTTATTTTAGTTCACACAAAAGTTTATTTAATGTGAAAATCAAATGTTCATATCCAAGATCTACAATGCATGTAAGGACTACTCAACACTTTCCATTGAAAAAGAAAACCCTGATTTCGACGTTAGTATATAAAATTATTGTTTCAGTGCATATGCCTATTGTTTTAGAATATATCTCGTGCTAACTTGTTCAACATCTAACATTGAGCCTTTTCTTTATAAGGTTATGAGACTTCTTATTACCTAGTTTATATATTGGTTACTTGATGTAGTTGTGTTGACCTCGAATATTATATATCTATCTCCAATTATTTTCCTTGTTCTTATGTTGTAATATAAACATTTTATTAGAATAGTTAATATAATAACCTAAGCTATATATAATTGTATAATTAGTTAACTATAGAGAGAGTGTGTTTATTTACGATTAATATTAAATGTGTATATAAGGTTTATATATTATATAGTTTTAATTTAAAATTAAGTTATTAAATTTTATTAATAAAAAATGTGTTTGTTTGTTATTTCTTTCGAATGAATTACCAGCTAACTCCATCGCTTGAGTCGCCAGCAAAATGCATTTAACCCACTGGTTTTTGGCTATCTTTTTTTGGTTGAAGGTCTTTTTTTTATAAAAGAGAGGAAGCTTGATGTAATGAGGGGCTGGAAATTTTGGACTTGGCCTGTGAAGCTTTTAATAAAAATCATTTTTTTCAAACGATAAATGATTCTTGATTTTGGTCTTTGGCATCTATGATTCTTTTCTGTTGTGTGTTTTTTTGTTTTACTTCATTCTTTTCAAGTATAAATGAGTTAATAAAAGACAATTTAGTACGACCACTGCTGTCTTCATCAAACATTTGTTATTGATATAGATTTTATTGTTTAAACTGTTGAAATTTGTTTATGTTTTATAATGTAATTTCACATTAACTGATAAAAACTCATTTATATTAAATCTGTGTTTTCTTTTAAAGATAAAATTGATATTATACATCATTTTGTCTTTGATTTTGTTTTTTCGCCTTCTTGTAACCATAATTCAGTTTGTGCCAAATTACTAAAAAAAAATTTCCTTCATGATTTGATACTTAGTAATTAAAAACTATCATTAAAACCTAAGTCAAAACTAGTATTAAACCTTCTGCTCTTTGAACAGATTTCAAAATCCCAACTACTTGAAATTTTAAAAGTATGATTTGATACTTAGTAATTAAAAACTATCATTAAAACCTAAGTCAAAACTAGTATTAAACCTTCTGCTCTTTGAACAGATTTCAAAATCCCAACTATTTGAAATTTTAAAATACTTTTAGCATTATTTCTATGGCCATGAAATATCTCAAACAATACAACTTAAACAATTCATTTTAATATAAAAACCAATAAAACTTATTGTTATACTTTATATTTAAAAATTCATACATTTATTTTATTAATAAACTTTTTATTTCCTTTCAACAAAATAATTCTTAGTTAATCATACCTTTTTTTTTTTTAGATTTTATCCTTTACGTTTCAAGTGATGTAAAATTCATGTTCTAAATATAATTGTAACAGTACCTATCTCCAATGCAAATTTTGATAATTTAATATAAATATTTCTTAAAAATATATATAATTTTATAGAATTAAGACAAAGAAGTATTATTTATGGGTTATTTTTAGTTAATCATACATTTTTTAAGATTTTATTCTTTACATTTCAATTTCAAGTGATGTAAAATTCAAATTTTAAATATAATTGTAGTAGTAATTATCTTCCATCCTATGCAAATTTTGATAATTTAATACAAATATTTCTTAAAAAGTATATAATTTTATAGAATTAAGACAAAGAGGTATTCTTTATAAGTTTACTTTTCATTTAAATATTTTTTTCTTATTTAATATAATATAAAAGATAAAGATATATTATTTTATGAGTTTACTTGGTCTATCATTTAAAAAGACAGTTTATGTTTTATTAACTACCACTTAAGTAATAAAAAAAATGAAAAATAGAGTTCATCAATCACATTTTTTGATTAAGTGTTTTTCAAATATATATGATATGTATATTTAAAATATAATTTAATTCAAGTTCATTATCAATATACAACTTTAAATCATCTTTTGACAACGATCTATGTGAGTCCTTATAAAATTCATTTTCTAAATATAGTTGTAGTAACTATCTCCAAATAAAATTTTGATAATTTAATATACATATCTCTTAAAATATATATATAGAATTTTATAGAACTAAGACAAAGATATTTTATGGGTTTACTTGATCTATCATTTAAAAAGACAGTTTATGTTTTATTAACTATCACTTAAGTAATAAAAAAATAAAAAATAGAGTTCATCAATCACATTCTTTGATTAAGTGTTTTTCAAATATATATGACATGTATATTTAAAATATAATTTAATTCAAGTTCATTATCAATAGACAACTTTAAACCATCTTTTGACAATAATCTATGTGAGTCCTTATAGAATTCATTTTCTAAATATAGTTGTAGTAACTATCTCCAAATAAAATTTTGATAATTTAATATACATATTTCTTGAAATATATATATATATATATATATAGAATTTTATAGAACTAAGACAAAGAGGTATTCTTTTATGGGTTTACTTGCTTTTTCATTTAATTTTTTTTTGCTTATTTTATATATATATATATATATATATATATATATATATATATATATATTCCCTAAGGAGAACCACACCGCCCGCAACCATGGCCTCCAGATAAGATGAACACCTTAACAACACGTCCGTTGGCCACTAGACCACACCCTTGCGGGCTACTTGATCTTTCATTTAAAAATACAATTTATGATCTATTAACAATGAGGTAAGGAATAGAAAAAATGAAAAATGGAACTCATTAATCACTATTTGATTAAGTGTCTTTCATATATATATATATATATATATATATGGCATGTATACTTAAAATATAATTTAATTCTAGCTCATTACCAATAGACAACTTTAAACCATGAAAATGATCTATGTGAGTCCTTATAAAAACATTCCTTGATAACATTGAGTGATATGAACATAAATAACTTTGTCTAGGAAGCCTTCTTTAATTAGGGTTGAAAAACGTATTCAATACTTGGATGTCTAGTCAGAGTCACCAAGAAGTACAAGTTTTACACATCCCACTAAATCTTGTTTCATGCTAAGCTATCTCAACAAGTTTTATAATTATTTGTCGAGTCCTGAAATAGAAATCTGCATTGGTCTATGAATATATTTTTGAACCAAACACATTGCTCCTCCCTTCCTAAATTGTTTTGTGTTGATGTTGTCCATTGACATAAGCTTTTATAAAACTATGTGCTTCCAAAATTATCATTTAACCTTTGATCTACACATACTTTTCCATCTAGGCAAGTGCATGTAATTAAGGTGCCCTAACATTCTATGCTACAATTCAAGATTACTTAAGATTATTTGATATCACTTGCAAAACTGGAATACCAAGATTACTTAATTTATTTAATAAGGCTTGCAATGCCTTATCAAACAAGCTTATGTCCATTCCCTCTTTTACTAGAGAGCAACTTATACCAATTTCCTCACATTAATCCATGGACAACTCCCTTCTAATATCCATCCTCTAGTACACATATTTTGCATGAAATTCAACTTGTATTCCAAAAACAATCACCTTCTTATGATGAGTGTCTTAAGAGCTAGACCATGCTAATTGATGCATATTTATCATGAGAACATTTTTCATAAGACACAAATCCATTTTTGTGGAATCATGTTGATGTATTACACATCTTTTGCAAGAAATTCACCTTACATTCCAAAAACAACAATCTTTTTTAGTGTCTTCAAAATTGACCATCACCGTCAATGTATATCTATCACGAGAACATTTTTCATAAGATACAATCCAATTGTGTGGAATCCTGTGATGTAAAAAAATCGTGTAATATAAAAAACCTAAATCCTAGTCTAATATCCTTACCTTTTGTTGACTACCACTGACATGCTTACATTTTTAAATATCACCCTTCTACTAGATGGACATTTTTAAATATCACCCTTCTACTAGATTATCATCTATGATAGCTTAATATTATTTTCATGTCTCTTCTTAAAGTAAACAAGGTTGCCATGTCATCAAAAATCCATGTTTATGCTTGATTGCTCAATGTAACACCTAAATTTACCAACACAAACTATAGATGAAAAGGTTCATACAAAATCTTCATCAAGCTCACTTAGTACCTACTCCATCCAATTTGTTTAACACAAATCTAGATTGCCTACTAGATTTATTGATGCAATCTTCCCATGTCATTACACAAGAATCTTTTCTCGTAAAGAGTCTAAACATTGTATTTTTTTATGTCTTATCAAGAATGTTCCAGGGTGTTCCAAGTTGCTCTTGCTCTTCACCACTACCCCCTACAACACCAACACCAATGTGTTCTTTAACCCTACAACACCAACACCAATGTATTCTTTAATTATAGGACAAAATATGTGCTTCTAACTTTGAAACAACACTGGTTGAAGCTTTTGAATCTCTCTATTGCTACTTTGATACTCTATTCAATTCAAAGGGCATAAGGATCATCTTGTCAATATATCCACACAAATCCTTTTCTAATATATCCACACAAATCCTTTTCTAAGAGGATCATTTTCATTTTCATTTTGGGTTTCCAAAAGATGGAACCCATATCAACAAAACTTTTCAATTGCATGTTAATCAATGATGTTGATTAGTAGTCACACTAAACTCCATCAACCTCCTACTTATTAGGTTTTAGAGGAAAAAACTATCAATAACCATTTGTTTACACAAAACATTGATTGTCATTCACACTCCACTCCATCAATCTCCTACTCATTAGATTTTGGAGGCAAAAACTATCAATAACCATTGGTTCACACAAAACTCTGGTCATTCACTAGTTGTTCACATATAACATTGTTTATGCATCATTCATTCACATTACACTACTTGGTTAGACAATCAAATTCCAACCATAGTTGTAGAGTATTCTCCTTTCTGCTTCGTCACACAATTTTTCTCTAGATATTGGTCCTCTAGAGCAATCTCTATAAGACTAACAACCTGCTTATACCTTTTACACTAAGTAGTATATAAGCTTAACAACATTTTATCATTCATTCACAATACACTACCTGGTTAAACAATCAAATTCCAACCATAGTTGTAGAGTATCCTCCTTTCTGCTTCGTCACACAATTTTTCTCTAGATATTGGTCCTCTAAAGCAATCTCTAGAAGACTAACAACCTGCTTATACCTTTTCCACTAAGTAGTATATAAGCTTAACAACATTTTTCACTCAAACCCTAAAGTAACATATATATTCAATAAATTTCCACTTGATCCTAAATCATCAACGTAGACCAGAAAATGCAATCAATGGAATCCTGTGGTTTTCATGAGACTGGAATCAATGATTTTAAATCCATTATAAAAAGGCTAATATGAATTCTTTTGAAACCTGATAGCTTTCCCATTGTTGGCCACTCTTCCCCTCTACATCTCAAAATTGGACACATCACCCACTTTAATTGCCCTGTTCAACTTTGCTGTTGTTGAACAGTTCAGATCTCTCTTGTCACAAGACCTGGGCATCGATGCTCCACTCAATGGCTACACAATTAAAAGCCTAAAGCATAATTTGTCAGGTTCAGATATCTCTTGTCACAAGACCTGGGCATCAATGCTCCACTCAATGGCTACATAATTAAAAGCCTAAAGCATAATTTGTCAGGGCCCCAGAATTGCCAGTAACAATTTATAAAGCAAATAATTCAGACTAATTAAAATTGAATATTTATTAGTTAACATATTCTATAAACAGTTAAAATTGAAAAAAATTATACAATATGTCAAACTGCCAAAGCTTCCAGTCCAATATATCTAGTTCACATATGAAACCTATAAAATCAACATTAATAGTTAAACATCATTTGATTCCTGCAAATAAAGGCAGGGATTGCCAATAGTTCTAGCCAATCTTGTTTCAATAATGTTTTGTTAAGGATGATAAACCATGGAAAAGTATATTATGGAATGGAAAAACAACATTTTATCTCAATGACCAATGATCTCTTACTCAAAACAATGGTTTACATTAATTGAGTAGCATTGCAATTACAACCAGAGTAGTGAAGAGCTTTTCTTTTAAGAGCAGATCCCCATAACATTGACATTATTGTGAAAGAAAGAGGATCCCAAAGGTATCCACTAGTAGTTGAGAGATTAATCGAAACCCATGAGCGAAGCAAATGACTCATTAAGACCTCAAAAAGCTGTTGCATCAACTGGGTCAAGAAGTCCTTTGTGCTGTGGGAGCCGAGACAAGAGAAATAAAATCAGCTATCCAAGTAGAAAAGTATATTGTATTTACAAGAGGTGAATGAAGAAGTTCTATGGGCTTTCTAAGGCAGTTGTTATGGTGACAAAATAAAGGGTTTTATAGGCAGCCCATGAATGGGGATGGTCATGGAGAGGCCATTGCTGTTTACAAGCAAACTGACATAAATACAGTTTATGATGAAGATCTGATCAGGCATAAATGTTTATGTGAGAGGAATAATCAAGGGTTCCAGCTCCTTCCCATCCCATCCATTCTTCCCAAGAATCGTCATCGTCCTCCGTCAGACCCTCCACATAGTAATCGGCAGGACAGCTTTGATGCTTTGCCTTTTCCAAACAGGACATTACAGTCTGCACATTCATCACAAACATAACCTATCAGAACCATGGGCATGCATAAGAGTCACATGTTATAAAGTTATCAGCTGAAAATGTATTTACACACAATTAATTTTTTTTTCCAATGAACCAATCCTTGGGGGAACCAGGGACACTTCCCTACATTCATGAATGGTGTCCATGGCGTCCCTATTAAACCAATAGATAGTAAACAAATAGGAGGAAATCCAATCCATGTGGAAAATAAGACAGGGCGGTACTTAGACAGAGTAATCTATCCCTTGGAGTTTACAAAAATTATTCATAGGAGGGGAAGTTACCTCATAAGCCTGATTGATCTTGTGAAACTGAGGCCCACAGTTATTTCCTTTGCAAACATCAGGATGATACTGCAACCAGATCATATCAACATATGAGTTCTCATTTCTAATTCCCCTCTAACCCATAGCATGCTATTTTGCTTCAGACATGGAATAATTGCTGTTGAAAACATCCGAGGTTGAAAGTAAGGAAAATTGTTTCAAGTGGGTACTTCCATACCTGCAACGCAAGGCGACGGTAGGCTTTCTTGACATCTTTCTCAGCAGCGCCGGGGCTCAATCTCAGAGTCTCATAATCCTCTTTCATCCCAGGGAAAGCAACAGAAGCCATCACAGTTACGTTGCTCCTGCCTCCCAAATTCTTCTTCCCTCCATTCTTTGTCCTTAAGAATGAGTTACCGTTAGCACCCACAAGCCTTCCAACTTTGCCAGCCATGATCTCTAACAAAAACAACCCGTTGACCTACAAACAGAGCTTGATGTCCGTCTGGAAAACCAATCTAATCCTCCGGATCCCCAAATGGGTGTAACGAAATCCAGTTATTGCCCTTCAGAAAACCAAAATAAATAGCAAGGATTGCTTCAGATATGGGTATCAGAGCACAAGAGGAAAATAAGATGAGAGCACCTGCAAGAGAAAAATGCATACATCAATAGTTCCTGCAGTCAGGCACAAGTATATAAAAAGGGTTCCAAACCGGCCTTGAAAAACCACTTCACCTGCTGGATTTGGATAATGGATTTGGATTAACCCATTATTTGGGAGCCAAATAAACCAAAGCGAATAAGACACGGGAAATCAACGGCGAAAACGTGTGCCAAAAGCTTCAGTATATCTCTTCCACCGAGAAAAAAAAAAAAATCTGTGGCCAATGGCACCACTGCCATTGAAAATATAAAAAGATTGTGTCCAATGGAACACACCACCATTATTGCAAGCAACGTCAACATGAAACACGGCGGTTCGAATCACGGCGACCGATTATTCTGTAGAATGATTCATTAACGTGAATAGGTTTAAATTTTTAGGTTTAACTTCTACAGCGCAGTTAAATTCTGATCGTTATCCGGTATTTGTTTCGCCCGTTGTAATTCGATCTTATCCGCTCCTGCGTCACGCATTGCGCTCATTCGAATTTGGATAAATCATGACTGCCCGGTTTCCAACTAGATCTGACCACGTGGACTCCCCGACCTCGTTTCAAGGTTTTTATTCTTAAGCGAGCCTACGCGTATGGTATTGGTAAACGTAGCGGCTCTGACTGGACTCGGATTTACACGTGGAAATGTCCCAAATATTACCTGTACCTTCATGAAACATGTGGCAACGTGCAAGCTTAGATGATGAGCTGGCGGTTGGTAATTATAGATAAGAGGAAGCGGGTCCCACAACGGTGCTTTTTGAATTCCACCAAGTTGGTAGGTATTGTGATGGGGAATATATTCCCACCTTTTAGTCAGCAATAATTGAGGAGAGAGGTGGGATTGCATATTATTGGCTCTCTTTTACTTTTATATATATTTGTTTTGACAGGACATGGATAACGGGACCATTGCAAGATTTTCATTTCATATTAGGGTGTGATGTGATGGAGTAACTACCTCTATTCACCTTCTCCTCTTTGCTTGGTTCACTCCTTAGCATTAAACATAAACATGTTATCAACTACCTACTTTCATGTGACATGTGAACGAATTACCTACTCTCCCCATGTTTTATTACAGCTTATTCTAACTTAGTTGTTAACTAGTAGGGGGACAGTTATTATTGGCTTCTATCCATGAATGTAAATTGATTCATGGTAGTTATTTAACAAAAACCACCCACATTACTTGGAATAATTAGTTTAAGGGGTATACCACTTTCACTCTTGTTAAATACTACTTTTGCCAAATATCTCTAGGTTTTGGGTCATTAACTCGTTTCCTTATTAATCAATCACACACAATTTTAAGTCATACTCCAAAACTAATATTAAATATATACAAATAAAAATATAATTTTTAAAATAACATGTTAATTTATTGAACTAGAACTATAAAATTCATCGTTTATCAATGAAAATAAACTAAATCTTAACAATTTTGAATTGATAAATGATAATAAATTCATCATGTTACATCATTTACTAATTCTTAACAATTCTAGCATTATTAAATGATAATAAACTCATCATGTTACATCATTAAATGAAAATGTCATCAAATACAAACTAAAACTAAATTCATATTAAGAAAAACAAAAAACATACCTTGTATTTATTATAATTGTATTTTTTATAATTTTATGGTTAAGATTATTAAGGTAGAGTTTGTATTTATTATAATTGTATTTATTATAATTGTATTTTTTATAATTTTATTAATTTAATGATTAAGATTATTAAGGTAGAGTTTGAATGAGTTTAATAATTGAGGTGATACTATAATTTTTTTTTTCATGGTAGAATATGAAGTTATGGGAATGAAAAGAAAAACAACCAATCCAACTTATTTTAGCATTGTAAAAGCAATGTTAATCTAAAATTGGTTACTCAATAATCATAACACTATTAAGTTTTTACTATCTAATTATTGGAAATTTGTAGATAAAGTTTGAAGTTTTTAGAATTGTCTAATCTTATTTCTTTTTATTTTAAGCATTAAGTAAAGTTCAAAACTACCTATGTTTTCCAAGGGAAAAATGACAAAAACAAGCTTCTCGCTTAATTATACAAATGCAAGTATATTCCACTAGAAATTGAAACCTATACCTTATCACACATCAAAAAGCCCAAATGAAGCATAATGCCTTTTCCTCCCATACACAGAACTTTGAAGTTTTCAATGGTTTTGGCACTACATTGTCGTTAAAAGCTCCATCACCACTACATTGTTGTAAAAAGCCCCATCACAATCCTCCCCACTAACTCTTCTCAAAGGTAATATGTAGATAGCGACGTTGTCTAACCATTCAACTTTTTGAAAATTTTCATCGAAATATGGCAAAACATATCTTGGTGAAATCACCATTTTTTGTTGTTTAAATTGGATTTTTGAATGCATAAATGAATTCAGCACCCTGAAAAACCCTTGGGGCACTCGAATTATACATACTCAATCACTCAAATCTGGTGTTCCAACAATTTTTGGCTGGATTTCAGTAAAAATTGTTTTGAAATATGCCCGTAAAAACTCCAAAAAGTCGAACGTTTAGACTATGCGTGTAGATAATACCTTGGATTTGGCACTTGAATTCAAGCCTCTAAACTATGGAAGAAATTCAATATGACAAAAACCCAAAACCCTCTTTCAATTTTACAAAGTGTGAAGCTCAAAAGGACTCTATTGTTTTGACCAATGTTGTTGAGAAGTGTAACTTAGAAGGTCTTCACCATGTGTAGCTTCCTAGTGTGGAGGAGGACAATGAAACTAGCCAAGTTGATGGATTAATATCTTTCCTAAAGTTTTACTTAGGAAAAGGTACATTAGATGTGTTATATTTTAATGTTGACTTATTGAGCACTTTTTCTAAAGTTTAAAGTGGAAATAATTTAAGTGATGGTTCTTTTAATCTTAGCCATCCATCTCATTGAGAGGACGAGGATTGATCTCAGCCCTTGATCTCTTGGAGATAGGGTTTTTTCTTGCTCATTGAGATAAAATAAATCGACTTGGTGGTTGGGCATGTTTTTGAAGAGAGAGGGCGAAATTCAGCTTGGAGAAGGAGTTTGCTTGAGGGTTTGCTAGAGAAATTTCGCAGAGAGGAGGAAGGATAATTTTACAAGAGGATTGTTTAGCTTCCTTAGCATTTTGCAGAGGCCAATACTTAGATATAAATGATTCGTTGCACAAGGTGACACATAAGTGACACATGCAATCGTACGATTGACACAGAGGCTTACACATGGGTTATTTCTCAATCATTTTGGTTCGTTGGTTTGGTATAGGGTTGTACAATTGTTTTGGAAGTGTATTGTTGGGTATTACTCAAGAATTTGATTAGATCGATCCATATGTAAGAGATCTCTATATTCTTTCTGTTGCATAATAATAAAATCCACAAACGGAAGAACGAGTTTTCCCACATTGAGTTTTTCTCGGGGTTATTTTACCCAAAATACTTGTGTACTTCATGTGATGTGATTGTTCTTGTCTTCTACATTGTTCCTAGATTTATTTTATGTTGTGCATTTTAATTTTGTGAAGAAAACTAGTAGTAACCTTACAAAGAACAATTTCAGAAAATTATTTTAAGTGCTAAGTGATTTCTGAGTGATATATTGTTGGAGTTTTATGGTTCACCTTGTTGGGTTTTAGTGGATTCACATGGGATCAGAATGGTATTGTTGAAGGAACAACATCAAAGTTTTGGTTTTCAGGAAGATTATTTCAGATCTACAATAAGGAAAGGTTCATGTCTACAAAAGGAAAGGTTCAAATATGCAAAAGAAGGGTTTATTACAACACAAAATCAGCAAGGCAACACCAGGGTTTGGAAAAAGACACTTTCAAAATGGCCATGACCTTGAGAATGGAGGATAGACTTTAAGGTGCTAAAAATTTTTCCATGTGGAAGGAAAGGGTTACCATGATATTGGATTTCAATGATGTCCTTGAGCACATTGTAGAGACAACAACAACTCCTACAGATGTAATGTTGTCGGGACCTTGGAAAAAGGGTGAGGCTAAGGCTAAGAACATAATCCTTGATGTGGTAAAGGATCACATAATCCCACACCTCACAGGGAAAACACATGTTAAGGATACGTGGGATGCCTTGAGTGGCCTCTATCAGAGTAAAAACGAGAACAAGGTTATGGTGCTTTGAGAGAGGATGAGAAGTACCAAGATGGAAAAGGGAGAAAGAGTGGTTAAATACCTCACATGTCTTACACGGATCAAGGATGAGCTTGCAACAGTTGGCACAAAGACAGATAATTCTGAGTTAGTACGTGTAGCCATGAATGGATTTTCAAAGTCATGGGACATGTTTGTGCATGGAATTGTAGCCCGGGAGAAACTCCCTGATTGGAAATATTTATGGGATGATTTTGTGCAAGAGGAGATTTGCCTTGGTCGGGAGAGTGGATCATCTACATGGTCTAAAATTGTGGATGAGGAGGCTTTATCTCTTGCAAGCAAAGCCAAGGAAAATTCTAAGAAGAAGGGCTCGAGGAGTGGAGAAGGTGGAAATAGGAAAAACATCGACTTCTCCAAAATTAAGTGTTTCAACTGTCACAAGTTAGGACACTTTGCCTCGCACTATCTGGAAAAGAAAAACAATAAGCCACATATGGAAGCCTATGTAGGAGTAGAGGAGTTTTGCAAAATCTTTGAGGAGGATTTCTTCCTTGTTGCATGTATGTTGAGCTCAACTGTCACAAATGTTTGGTATGTGGATAGTGGTGCTTCTTGTTATATGACTAGGCGCAAGGAGTTCTTCAATAGATTGTAGGAGGGAGGCATGAACATTCATATTGATCTGGGAGATAATGTGTGCTATAAGGCGCAAGGCATAAGCATTGTGTCATTTCAGAGGGAGTCAGATAAACCACTCCACTTTCTTGATGTATTGTATGTTCTTGGTGTTACCAAGAATCTCATTTCATTTTCGACCCTAGAGGATAAAGGGTTTGAGGTGATCTTCTATGGAGGAAAGGTGTACATTAGACCAAATTGGTCTACATCCAAGATGCATAAGGTGATTGGGGTTTGCCGTGACAAAATGTACATATTACATTTTGAGACAGCAAAAGCGTTAGTCAGTAGCAACACAGATTTGGGTGAGTTGTGGTGTAGACTGATGGGGCATCTACATTTTGGTTGTGCTTTGGGAAAATATGCCCACAGAGCATTTCCACCTAGTGAGCATAGGTCCAAGGGGATCTTGGATCTAATCCATTTAGATGTTTGTGGTCCTATGAGTGTGCAGTCATTTAGTGGCTTCAACTACTACGTGATATTTACTGATGACTACTCCAGGAAGACCTGGAAATATTTCCTTAAGACCAAGGATGAGGTCTTTGACAGGTTCAGGGAGTCCAGAGCTCTAGTGGAGAATCAATTTGGTAGGAGGATTCAGGTAATTAGATCGGATAATGTGGGTGAGTACACCTCTAATGAGTTCGTGGAGTATTGTGTTGCTGAGGGTATTAAGAAGGATCTCATGGTTCATTATAACCCACAACAGAATGGAGTGGCAGAATGCAAGAATAGGACCATAGTGGGTGTAGTGCATGCGTTGATACATGATCAAGGGTTACCGATGTTTTTATGGGCATAGGCCTGTCGCACAACTGTATATATACAGAATAGGAGTCCCCATACCATTCTGGGGAAGTTGACACCCAAGGAGGTTTATACAGGTACGAGGCCAAATGTGAGTAATCTTCACATCTTTGTGAGTGTATGCTATTGTCATGTCCCTTCAGAGAAGAAGACAAGGCTAGAACCCATAGGAGAGAAGGGGTTACTGGTTGATTATAACGAGGTCTCCAAGGCCTACCACATCTTTGTGCCAACATATAGGAGGATAGTGGTATGCAAGGATGTGCAGTTTGAGGAGGAGCGAGCCTTGAGGAGATCTAGAGATACGCCTACACAGATAGAGGACCAGCAGGGACATAAATCATGGTAGAAGAGTGAGGAGGCACAAGTACAAAGTACAAGGTCACAAACATAGACACAAGATACAAGTACAGGTGTTGGTAGGGATACTAGTGGACATGACAGTTAGGAGATTGAGGAGGAGGATGAGCAACGTGTGGTTGTTTAACAAGATGTAAATGCTATGCCACGACCTAAGTGGTACATGTCCACAGTTAGTGATTCTAGATAGGTAGGACCTCCAGAGAGATCTTTCAGACATAGTAGACCACCAAATAAATTCAGGTATATGGCACTCATGACATAGCTTATAGATGTTGAGCTTTTCGCTTATGAGCAGGCTGCACAACATGGAGTTTGGCAAGAGGCAATGATGGAGGAGTATAACTCCACTATGAAGAACAATGTATGGGAGGTGATGCTTGGGCTAGAGGGAAAACATGTGGTTGGTTCCAGATGAATATACAAAGTCAAGCATGTGGGAGATGGAAGTGTGGATAAGTATAAGGCGCACTTTGTAGCCAAGGGGTTTACATAGAAAGACAGAGTCAATCACGAGGATAATTTTTCCCCACTGGCTAGATATTCATCCATCCGAGCAGTGATTTCATTAGTAGTAGAGATGGGATGGCAATTTCATCAGATGGACGTGAAGACTACCTTCCTTAATGAAGTTATTGAGGAAAAATTCTACATTGAGCATCATGAGGGTTTTGAGGTTGGAGGCAAGGATACACATGTTTGCATGTTGAGGCAAGCCTTGTATGGGCTCAAGTAGGCACCTCGAGCATGGTACTCGAAGATCGACAATTATCACGTAAGTTTTAAACCTGCGAAGTAAAGCAATGCATATAGATTCTTAAGCAATACAGAAATTAATCAATGGCTCATACACAGAGTACACAGAGATTTTATACCGGAAACCCTCAACCGGGAAAACCTTTCTTATTTTCATTATATC